>JAYESA010000018.1:64487040-64502040 GCA_036927795.1 Iris macrosiphon | reverse complement strand
GCCTGCGATAGGATATAGGACATAGTATACTAGGATGAGAGAGGATACTCAATCACAAATTTTTGAGAGATTCCTGGGACGACCCTTGATGGGGCACAGATGTTCGCTTTGATTCAGGGCATGGTCGATGCCCAGAAGACGTCGGCAGAGGCCCAGAGGGTGCAGGCTGAGGCACACCAGGCCCAGACAGAGATGATGAGGGTGAGCATGGAGAATGCTCATCAGGTGGCTCTCCAGGCTGTGGAGAGAGTCGCTCAGCAGCAGCAGCATCCTGGTCAGCACCATCAGAGGCCGGACACCATTGTGGATTTCAAGAGGATGATGCCTCGGGAGTTCAAGGGGACAGAAGGGATACTCTACGCCGATGATTGGCTAGAGGACATCGAGAGGAACTTGCGCTTGGCGCAGCTTCCGGAGGCCCTTCAGATCGAGGCCGCGGGCAGCCAGATGTTCGACATCGCCTTGACGTGGTTTCGTACGGAGCCGAGACTCCTTGACGGGGGACTCACTTGGGAAGCTTTCAGGGAGCTTTTCAAGGAGAAGTTCTTTCCTGATGTTGCCCTGGGAGCTTTGGAGAGTCAGTTCCATGACTTAGTCCAGGGGAGCTCGTCCGTCGATGAGTACGCCGCAAAGTTTTGCCGTCTGAGCCGCTTCGCGCCATCGATGATTAGAGATCCGGGGGACAGGGCCCGGAAATTCAGAAAGGGGCTGGCAAGGGAGATCAAGTCTCGCACGTCGGGACGTCGTACCGCCACTTTCGAGGGCATATTGATGGATGCCCAGATAGCCGAGGACGACTTGGTCCTCAGGCCCAAGAGGGGACGCGATGTTTTCGGAGGAGCAAACAGTAGTGCGGGACCGGGCAAGCGTCCACACTTTCAGCAGCAGCAGAGGCCCTTTCAGCAGCAGCACCAGCAGCACCAGGCACCAGCCCGAGGGCAGGTCCAGCATCAGCAGCAGAGGCAGACTCAGCCTGCCATCCAGTGTGCGTACTGCGGGAAGGTAGGACATACTAGAGAGATCTGCAGTAAGAGATTGGGCTCATGTCTGTCCTGCCGATCGACGACACACCAGCTGAGGGATTGTCCTACCATTAAGACTCGTCCAGGTCAGGGTGGAGCAACCGCCCAGAGAGGACCAGACAGGGTACCTGCCGTACCAGGAGGCCAACAACAGAGGGGACCACTTCCACCGCAACATCAGAGGTTCGCCCAGCATCAGCAGCATAGAGGTGCACCCCAGGGGCGAGCGTACTCCATGGCAGTCGAGGAGATCGAGCCAGCAGGAGACTTGATCACAGGTTCGGTTCTTCTCGATTGTATTCCCATATTTACCTTATTCGACTCTGGCGCTTCCCATAGTTTTGTGTCTGTATCTTATGCACTTCGACATCATTTAGACACAGAACCATTAGCTAGGACTTGCAAGATCATGACTGGTGGAGGTATTATCCTAGTCCGTGATCACTGCAAGGACCGAAGAGTGTCAGTAGGAGGCCGAGAGTTGAGCGTGAGCTTACTCGTCATGCCACTTCCGGGGTACGATATTGTACTCGGAATGGACTGGTTGAGTAGGCATCATGCTACTATAGATTGTTATAGAGGTAGAGTATTATTTAGACCACCAGGAGAGCCGGAGTTTGAGGTCGTCAGAGGAGCAGCGGAACAGAGGAGGAGCACATTTTGCGAAGCCAGGACGGAAGAAGAGGAGCTGCCACATCCTCTGATAGCGGAGTTCCTGGATGTATTTCCAGAGGAGTTGCCAGGCTTGCCGCCAGACAGAGATGTTGAATTCTCTATAGACTTGGTTCCAGGAGCGGAGCCCATTTCACAACATGTCTATAGAGTCAACAACAGCGAGCTGGCAGAACTGAAGAAGCAAGTTAAGGAGCTACAAGACAAAGGCTTCATCAAATCCAGTTCATCACCATGGGGAGCTCCGGTATTGTTCGTACCGAAGAAGGACGACACGGTACGCATGTGCATTGATTATAGAGCTTTGAACAACCTCATTATCAAGAACAAATACCCGCTGCCGAGGATAGATAATCTTTTCGATCAGTTGAGCGGGACGAAGGTGTTTTCAAAGATAGATTTGAGGTCAGGCTATCACCAGGTGAAGGTGAAGAGAGAAGACACGCCGAAGACAGCCTTTCGGACCAGATACGGCCAGTTTGAGTTCATGGTGATGCCATTTGGGTTAACCAATGCACCGGCAGTATTCATGAACCTGATGAACAAGGTGTTCCACCAGTACCTTGACAAGTTCGTGGTGGTGTTCATCGACGATATTCTTGTGTATTCCAAGACCCCGGAGGAGCACGAAGAGCACCTGAGGTTGGTCTTAGAGACTCTCAGGAGGGAGAAGCTGTACGGAAAACTCTCTAAGTGTGAATTCTTCCTTAACAAGGTTGAATTTCTTGGGCATGTGGTATCGGGTGACAAAATCTCGGTTAACCCACAGAAGATCGAGGCAGTGGAGTCGTGGGCTACCCCCAGTTCGGTAGCCGAGATCAGGAGTTTTCTCGGGCTAGCAGGATACTACAGGAGGTTTGTACAAGACTTCTCCAGGATTGCAGCGCCGATGACCAGGCTAACTAGGAAGGATGTGGATTTTGTCTGGACGGAGGATTGCCAGGCCGTATTTGATGAGCTGAAGAAGAGATTGACTACAGCTCCCATTTTGACGTTGCCAGCAGGGACAGGTGGTTTCACCATCTACAGTGATACTTCAGGAAAGGGTCTGGGATGTGTTCTTCAGCAGCACGGGAAGGTAATTGCCTATGCTTCCAGGCAGTTATGCCCTCATGAAAAGAACTACCCCACCCACGATTTGGAGTTGGCAGCAGTTATCTTCGCTCTAAAGCTGTGGAAACATTACCTGTATGGAGAGCGTGTGGAGATCTTCACAGACCATAAGAGCTTGAAGTACGTGTTCACACAGAAGGAGCTGAACATGAGGCAGAGGAGGTGGTTAGAGTTGATGAAGGACTTTGATATCTCATTGCAGTACCATCCAGGGAAGGCCAACGTAGTCGCCGATGCCTTGAGCAGGTATCCGATGGCTATGTACTTGACGACAGATAGACATTTGTTGGCTGATCTGGAAAACTTGGAGATTGAGGTGTTAGTTCCAGGTACTGAGATTCAGATATGGGGATTGCAGATACAGTCCGAGCTGATGGACAGGATCAGAGCTGCGCAGTACGATGATGAGGCTCTGAGGAGTATCAGAGCACAGGTTCGGACAGGATTGTCGGACGACTTTACTATCGCAGATGATGGTTCTTTACGGCACGGCACGAGGATATGTGTGCCGAGCGGAGAGCTACGCGAGGAGGTTTTGCAGGAGGCACACCGCTCTCAGTACTCGATGCATCCCAGTGCCAACAAGATGTATCGAGACTTGAGGGAGCACGTATGGTGGTATGGAATGAAGCGCGAGGTAGCACGCTTCGTATCCCGGTGTCTAGTGTGCCAGCAGGTAAAGGCAGACCGGCAGAGACCAGGTGGTTTGCTTCAACCGTTACCGATTCCAGAATAGAAATGGGAGCACGTGACCATAGATTTCGTTTCAGGACTTCCACGTTCTCCAGGAGGGAAGGACGCGATTTGGGTCATCGTGGACAGGTTGACCAAATCAGCCCATTTCTTACCTTTCAAGGTGGGCACATCGACAAAGAGGCTAGCAGAGATGTACGTACGACAGATCGTTAGGCTTCATGGAGTTCCTGTGAGCATCGTTTCGGATCAGGATAGTCGTTTCACTTCCTACTTCTGGAGGAGTCTGCAGGCTAGCTTGGGCACTCAGCTCAAGTTCAGTACCTCATACCACCCCCAGACAGACGGGCAGTCTGAAAGGACTATTCAGACTCTCGAGGATATGCTACGCACTTGCGTTCTAGATCTCGAAGGTTCTTGGGAGGATCATCTGCACCTGGTAGAGTTCGCTTACAACAATAGCTACCAGGCCAGCATCGAGATGTCACCATTTGAGGCTCTTTATGGACGGAGGTGTCGTACACCGTTATCTTGGGACGACGTTGGAGAGAGAGCCTTGCTAGGACCAGAAATGGTCGTGGATGCAGCAGAAAAGGTGAAACTCATCAGAGACAGACTGTGAGTGGCGCAGGACAGACAGCGGCATTGGGCCGACAGCCACCGTAGATCCCTTGAGTTTCAGGTTGGCGATCTAGTATTCCTACGGATTTCTCCGACGCGTGGCACGATTCGTTTTGGTGGAGGTGGGAAGCTTAGCCCACGCCACATCGGACCCTTCGGTATTCTTGCGAGGGTAGGTGCAGTGGCGTATAGACTAGACTTGCCGCCTGCATTAGAGGGAGTGCATGATGTGTTCCACGTGTCGCAGCTGAGACGGTACGTGGCAGATCCTAGTCATGTACTTGATCACTCGGAGATTGAGGTTGGTCCGACGCTCAGCTACCCCGAGCAGCCCATAGAGATCTTGGACCGCAGAGAGAAGGTGTTGCGGAACCAAACTATTCCTTTGGTTCGTGTTGCATGGAGACATCACTCTCCAGGGGAGTCAACCTGGGAGAGAGAGAGGACGAAATATGCGAGCAATACCCGTATCTCTTCTAGACTTGAGGTATATTCCTTTTCTGATTTCAATCTTGTTCTAGTTAAGTCCAAATTTCGAGGACGAAATTTTTTAGGAGGGTAGACTTGTCACTACCATATTTCCAGATTTGGGCATTTGTGTAATTTTACTATTTTGAATAATTATGTATTTAATTAATCTGCTGAGTTTTATAAACTATTTATATGTTGTTAGTTGTGTTTGGTTTAGGTCAAATCCTAGAACTCATTAGGACTAACCTAATGACTAAACCCTAATTTGAAACCCAAGTTCTAGAGAAACCATAGAATTCCAATTTTGGGTTTGAACCTCAAACCCTAGAATGACTAAACCTGAGTTAATTAAGTTCTTCATGACCTAACATGGGGGTTTAACCTAAACCTATGTATTTGAAACCCTAACCTAGTTTTTCTATAAAGGGGAGCCACCCTCAACCCTTTCCTCCTTCATGAAGAAAGAAACCCTAGCCTCCATTAAGTAAAAGCCATTTCCCTCACCTCAAATTCGGAATCAAACCCTAGGATTCCATCTTCCTCCTCCAAAGCAAAGGGAAGCAAGAAGCTTGGGTCAAGGAACCTTGGGGAAGAAGAACTTTCATAGGGAAACCATCTCCCTATAGGTAAATCCGTTTCTAACCCATTTTAAATTCTGTTTTCTGTTGATTATTGCCCATTAGGAAACCCCCTATTGTTTAGATATCGATTTAGGGTTTTGGTGACCTATGTTGGATTTCCCCCAATTTTGTGAACCCTAACCCTAGGGGTTTGCATGTGGACTGATTTCTTCCTCCAACGTGAAGGGTTGGATCTCGTTTAGGGTTTCGTTTGGGGTTTTTCCCTAAATTCTTAATGTGAGTTCGATTTCAGTACCCCAGGTGCTTGGGAATATGTTTATTAGGGTTTTATCTATCTAACATATTTAAATTCTTGCATATTTATATACATAATATAATAACTTGTGTAGAACTGTGTGTTGGTTTCCTGTTCAGATGAGTGAGGATTTCTGTGTGTCGGGTTGATCAAAATATCTGAGATATGTAGTTCTGTGAGAGTGTGTGTGGATGCTGAATTCAGTACGTGAATTATCCCAGGTTCAATGTGGATTCTGTGTGTTTGTAGGTATTTGAATTTCAGTGTGTGCAGGGTTCAGTTCTGTGAGTAAAAATAGGGTGTGTATTCTCAGTGTTTAGAATCAGTGTGTGTTAGGGCTTGTGCAGTGTAGGTTTTAATGTTCTGTGTTTACCTGTGTGTTAAGTGTGTAGCTATGTATCTAACTAGTGTGTGTGCAGCTGTGCAGATTATGAGTGTGAGAGAGAGAGTGCAGTGTGCAGATAACCTATGTGTCAATGAGAACCAATGTGTAGCTGTGTATTAGCTAGGTGTGAGATAATACCTGTGTGTGTATTAGAGTGTCTGTGAGTATAGTGTGTTAGTGATAACTGTGTGTGAGTGAAATTCCCAGTGTATGTGTATCAGTTAGGTGAGAGTATAACTGTGTGTGTGTCCTAGGTTACCTGTGTGTTGGTTAGATAAGCCTGTATGTAGGTATTTGAGTGGCTGTGTGTAATTCTGAGAGGGAATGCTGTGTGAGTGTGAGAGAGAGCAGTGTGACAGTGTGTTAGCTGTGTGTACTAGTGTGTGTGTCTCATAAATTCCCAGGTCAGTGTGTCTCAGTGTATTAATTTCTGTGTGTATGCCATAGAGTCTAGTAACTAGTGTGTGTATCCCAGGACTTAGATGTGTATCAGTATGTAGACTGTGAAGTATACCTGTGTGTATGTGTAACTGTGTTGAGCAACCAGTGTGACTGTGTGCAGTGAGTAGTACTAAGTATCACTAAGTTCAGTGGTAAATTCATGAGCAGGTGTCAGGTGTGTGACTGTGTGTGAGTATCAGTGTGTGTGAGTGAGCTTAAGTGCCTGTGTACCCAGAACAGTATACCTGTGTGTGCAGTGAGTTAATTAGTGTGTGTAGGTATCAGAACTATGTCTATCAGCCATCCGTTTTGGGAGTTGAGATCTGAGATATGTATATATACATGTGTAAGTTATATGTATTGGTAGTATCTAGTATAGCTCAATATTAACCTAGTTAGTAGTAATAACTAGTATTGTCTTGTATTGTCTAGATTGGCCAGATATGTCCTAGTAAACCTAGTATAGCCTGAGCCATGACCTAGAAGCCTCATTTTTCTTAATTAGTTAACATGTTATTTCCTTAATTCAGTATCTGACATTTGTACTCCACAAATAGGTCATTGTGACTCCATTTTGCACATCGATCCTCACATATTCATCGGGACCACAGGCGAGTACATTCTCTGACAATTTTTGTTTTGTTGATTACTTCTATAAATTGTAGTGTATTACATACTTGATTCCGACACTGTGGATATACGGGTTAGCACCCTAGATCCCCATCATGAGGAGTCGTGATTGGAATCCATCGTGCTAGCTGGGGGATGGAGAAATATTAGTAGATTATGTGATCATATCCAAATATTTACATGCATCATAGCTCACCCCACTTCTCACGTCGGGTGCGGCCTGACCATTTACATGCATCATAGCTGTTATATATGATTAGCCTGACCACTACATGCATCATAGCTAACCATATGGTTAGCCTGACCTACAAGAATCATAATTAATCATATATAACCAGCCTGATCTAGTCCCAAGCCGATCACATAATAAACTGATAATTCAAACACTTAGCTAGATGTCTATTCTTTATTCAGTTCCACTTGTTCTAGTATTCACTACTTATTATTCTAGCATTCACTGTTTATTGTTCATTGCTAGATGCTCTATTGCCTATTTCATTTCTCCAGTACTTTACATTTCCAGCATTTATTCTTATCTTGTATTTCTTACACTGTTTATAGTTTTTGTCAATTTAATGAAACTGTTGTTAGTGCTTGTGCTTCGCTCCAATCCTGACTGGATAACATTTTTTAGAGGACCTGGAGAACTTTTGCCCCACTCATTACGGCCCAGCATTAGAGGGAGATTTCACTCCAGAAATCCCAGAGGAGTTGCCTATTCTAGAGGAGATCTTACCTGCCTGTTCTTAGATTACTTTTTTCTGTATTTATTATTTTAGACTGAGACTGAGTTGTATTTATTATTTTGTGACTTTGTGAGGTCATCTAGACCCAGGACTTGAGTTGGACGTATTGTGGTTGGTTTATTATAGAACTCTTTTCCATTCTCATCGTGCCATTATTTCTTATAGCTTGTGATTGAGTATATTATAGAACTGTGGATTTATTATCATTGTCCTCCGTACGGAGTTGAGACTTTTGACAGGATATATATATTATGTTGAGACCTAGACAGCGTTCTACCGCCGATGCTGCGGCGTAGGCTGGACGTACACACGACTCATGCCCAAATTTTGGGTGCGGGTCGTGACAAACAGTTAATATGGATAAAAAATTATTGAAAGTAATAGTGCAAGTAATTCGTGCAGTACAAATTTCAGTACATAGTTGAGAGTTGTAGACAATTGGTGTATCTGTGTGTATCTTGTGTGTTAGAGAATGTGAGTATTTATATGTATACTTAGATAGATATGGATTTAAATTTATAATTTGAAGATTGGAAATAAATTTTAATTTTTAAGAATTTTGAGGAGTTGAGATTTTATGTTATTAAATTTTGAGGATTCAAATTCAATTTAATAAACATAGTCAAAGCTATAAAGATTTTTGGAAGTGATTAAAATTTTATTTCAATATTTGAATATTTGACTTTTGAGAAAAGTATATACATTTTATTTTAAATTGTTCGAGAAGTTAAATTTTGAGGGTTTTATTTGAGGATAAAATTTTATGGTGGGTAAGAAATGTACATCAATATATGAGTGGATGAAGTGCATGTATAAGGATCTATTGGCTTGAGCATGCTCGAGATGGCATTGCAAACTGACTTGGGTGTCCATCTAGAGTTGTATTAGAAGGAGTAGTACTTAGTATGGTGTGTTGCACTTGGTGTACACTTGAGTGATAAAAAAAAACTTGTATAAACAATTATAGTAGGTAAGAGAGCTAGCAGTGGATGTGCTTGTAATAGAAACTGTGGTACCTAAAGGGATACATGTATCAAACTTTGGATGCATCATTAAACTATGGTTGTGTTAGAAGGCTATGTTTTGTTCTTTCCTTCTGTTCTTTTGTTTATTTGATTGATTAATTAATTTCCTAGTACCATAGCTTGTATCAATGATTCTCTTGCTAGAATATAGCTATTAGTATACCCCGACAGAGACTGCAATACCATGAAAAAAGTGACCATAACCATGTATGTTTTCTAGAGTGCATGTTGTATGACTATAGGTAGAATTTTCTTAGACTTGATCGTTGGGGGTTTGACCGTAGTGAAGAATTAATGAAGAGGTTATGACTTGACAAAGAGAGACAATGTGACTTAAATTTTGAGGATAAATATTAATTTAAATAAAGGCTTGAGAATTTAATATGGAAAATTTGATTCGTTAAAACATTAATTTTTATGAAGATTATGAAATGATTGAATTTGCCATTAAATTTTGAAAAATTTAAGAAGGTTATCATTATATTTAATTGATTGCAAGATATGAAATTAAAAATTTATATTTTGAATGTTGTATTTGAAGATTTTATAAGTATTACCTTATTTGAGTGTTGTGTGGAAAAAGAAATCGAGGAATAAGATCACTAATGGATTAGTGTTTGAATTCAAATTTTTGGGATGAGGATTTAAATTTTATAAATATGCATCAATTGGATTTAAATTAGAGGAGTAAGTGATTAATGGATTAGTGTTTGAATTCAAACTTTTGGGATGATATAAATATGCATTGATTGGATTTTAATTAGAGGATTGAATATTAAATTCTTGCATTTCGTTATTAACTTAAAATTTTGGAGGAGAATGTGATAAGAATAGAATTTGATTTTATATTTGAAGATTTTCAGGAATATGATATATTTATATAAGTTTAAAAAATTTGTGATATAACAATATGAATTTACTTCATGATTATATGGCTTGAAAAAAAAATATTGAGGATTTTAAATTTCGAGTACAAAATTTTTTAAGGTGGGTAGACTTGTAACCTCCGTATCCTGAAATTCTTGCTTAAATATTGTTATTAGGTTAATTTGGGGCTATTGGGATTTTTTTCACAATTTTTAGTTAATTAAAAACTGGTAACCCTAATTTTCTAGGACTTTCAATAATTTATTTTAGGGGAAAATATAATTAAAAATATCCCAAAATTTTATTTTAGTGTAGATATGTGATCATACCCTTCATGTACAAGTCTCGTTCACATGCTAGTGTTGGTCATACACCTCACGTATGACTAGCCAGGCCCGTACTCGTGTACAAGTTCCCAAGCCGGTCACATGTTAAAGCTAGTGCTCACACACTTAGTCATTAGTATTCTTGTTCATTGACATATTGTTCATTCTCGTATTTATTTTTAGTATTTCCTTTATTGCGTATCTCTTGTACATGTATATACATCTTATATATTTCCATCTATTTACTGCTACATAGTTTATATCATTGATGTAGAACTGCTATTAGAGATGTACTTTGCTCCAATCCTGACTGAATATTTTTTCCAGACTCTGACATAGATGACTTGTTTCCAGCACACTTGGAGATTTAGATGTTATGGATTGCAGGTTAGACTATTCATTGTTATTTAGACTTGTCTTGTATTTTATTATTTTCTTAGACATCTCTTAGTTTATGTGATTGAGTATTCCATATTATATTGTGATATCTGTGTCTCCTGATGGAGTTGGATATTCATGTGAGAGTGATTAGATAGTATTGTGACCTAGACAGCGTTCTACCGCAGATGCTGCGGCGTAGGCTGGATGTACCCCACGCTCTCGTGCCCCTATACAGGGTACGGGGCGTGACAAGTATATATATAGATAGTTAGTTAGTTAGCTAGTGTTTGTGAGGGCTAAGGCTTGAGTATCTCAATACCTTGAGATACTCAAGGTATTGGGTATCGGGGCGAGGTATTAAATTTTTACCTAGGAATGAGGTTAGAGATGTTATATATATATATATATATATATATATATATATATATATATATATATATACGTGCTAGTATATATTAGAGGGTATAGGCGGGGTATATAGCGTAGGTTGAGGTATCGGATACCGAGGGTATCCCGGTATCTCAAGGAGGCGAGTTTGAGGGTTTATTAGCTTAATGACCTAGTTTTGACCTAGAATTTTAGGGGCACCCTAGTTTGACCTAGAGTTGACCATAGTTGACCCGGTTGACCGCCAAAGTCAACTTTTGACCTAGTTTTGACCCAGAGTTGACTTTTTAGATCCTGGGTTGACTTTTTGACCCAAATTTTACCGGTTTGACCTAGAACAACCCTAGAAGCTTATTTTTAGTTATTTTATATCTGTTTAATTCTTTCGAATCCCGTTTAATCTTGCTTTTCGCAATATATCCTTACGATGCCACTTCGGATCGCTAGTTGCTCAAGACGTCAGGCGAGTACATTCTCTAATAGTTTTCATTATCTGATAATTATTATGATTTAGCTTCAAGTATAGTATTCTCTGATTTTTCTAGCATGACACGGAATAGTATTTCTGGATTCATTTACTTGCGACACGTATATTTCATGTTTCTGGTATCTATTCTGGAATCACCTACTGGCATCACATCAGGACTCACTACAGGCATCACTCATATTTCTGGCTGTACTCATACTTGATTTACGTGTCGGGTCTTGGATTTACTTGTACTAGTCGGGCAGGGAAATACTTGAGTAGACATGTAAATATTCCCAACTGGAATCATTGGTATCACCCCCTCTGGTCTAATCTGGAATGATAGCAGTCGCACACCCAGTGTGCGGTGAGCCGTACTTACCCCTAGCCGCTTACATGTCAAAACAAGTATTTCAGAGACACGAGTATATTCTTTCTAGTCTGGACTCTCTTGCATTTCTTGACTAGTCTCACTTATATATTTCTGGACTTGACTCATTACATTTATTCTTGCCGGACTTACTTCACGAGATTGTGCACACACTTGATCTTAGTTTAGATTTCTTGTATCCTGCAGTCATATTTATCTTGCTTCTGATTTTCATGCATATTTACCATTATGCACCAGTTGATATATATGTATATTTCCTTGTTTATACTTTATTTCTTTTACCTTGCTACTTGCTATAACTGCTTTATAGTTTTTATCATTTAACTGGAACTGATGTTAGAGGTGTACTTGCTCTAATCCTGACTGGATATATTTTTCAGAGGATCCAGATGATTGGTGTCTGACGTTTTATGGACCTTGGCCTGTCGATGGTGCAGACAGGGACCCCATAGTTCAAGAGTGATTTCCGGGTTAGTAGTCGGGATCACTAGGACCTCAGTTGTTCTATTTATTAGCTTTTGATACCGAATTTGTCCCCAGCTTTTGGTTTGAGACTTGTATTATATTTGATTCTGGATATTGTTGTTATTATTATTATTGTGGTTGTTTTTAGTAGTAGTTGTTGTTTAGATTCTGTAGTTGTTAGACTTCTTTGTTATCTTATCGTGCTTAGATTCGTGATTGAGTACTTGTGATTATCTTTATCATATTGCTCCTCTATTTGGAGTCGAGATCTTGACAGGTACGTATATTATTGTATGAGATTGTTAGCTAGATAGTAGACCTATACAGCGTTCTACTGCCGATGCTGCGGCGTAGGCTGGACGTACCTACGACTCATGCCTAATTTTTTGGGTACGGGTTATGACACATTTTTGAGCTTCGCAATTAGTACGATATCGTGGTAGTACAACGATTTAGTTGTACTACTGCGAGCCTGCTCTAGGATATAGGATCTAGGATGAGAGTGTACTCAATCATGACTCGGAACAATTCTAATCTAATTATTCTAAAATTGCTTCTTTTGAAATATTACTGTACTTTCTTGATGATATCGTATCTTGCACCGTATTGAATTCTTTTGATCTGTGTTCAGGATGTCTCCGAAGATACGATTCCATCGTACCGTCCCAGCAGTTGCCACCGAGAGGTCTGCCACCTCTCGTCCAGCTAGTATTCAGGCAACTGCTACCGCTCCACTCACCACTCCTGCGGTTGAGGGAACATCTGTTTCTCTCGGGGATCCTCCTCCATCTGTCGATCCGAGGACTATTCCAGTCGTTCCGGTGGTGCCTCCACCACCTCCTACACCAGTAGATGCCGCACAGTTGTTTGCGTTCTTCAGGGAGATGATGGACGTGCAACACCGTCAGGTGGATATGATAAGGCTGGGCATTGAGAATGACCACCAGGTGGCCATGACGACAGTGGACAGTGTGGCTCAGATCCAGCCATGGGCAGATCAGGCACAACATCCGAGGCCGAGCAACATCATTGACTTCTAGAGGATGCAGCCCAAAGAGTTTTGGGGTACAGAAGGGATTATGTACGCGGATGACTGGATAGAGCAGATTGAGGAGATTTTTTGGCTGGCACAGATTCCAGACAACATGCAGATAGAGGCAGCAGGTAGTCAGATGTTCAACCTTGCTTTGACATGGTATCGTACTGATACGAGGATCGTAGCACCAGGGCTTACTTGGGAGGCTTTCAAGAGGATTTTTAAGGAAAAGTTTTTCCCAGATGTGGCGCTCAGTGCTTTGGAGAGCCAGTACGAGGCACTCATCTAGGAGAGCATGCTAGTGGACGAGTACACAGCGGAGTTCTGCCATCTGGCCTGATTTGTAGAGGGCTTGAGTGAGGCAGCAAAGGCGAAGAAGTTTTACAAGGGCTTGGTCATGGCGGTCAAGTCTTTGACTAGGAGTGACCGTGAGGCAACTTTTGAGCAGATCGTAGGGGACGCTCAGAGGGCAGATGATGACTTGGAGCTCAAGTCCAAGAGAGGCAGGGATAATTCAGGCAGTGCGAGTGGTAGTGCGGGACCGGCTAAGCGTCCCTATGGGCAGAAGACAGTGCAGCAGGGTCAGGATCAGAGAGTGTCCACTTGTGCCTACTGCAGGAAGACAGGACACACTTGGAATGTTTGTAGGGGGAGGCTGAAGGTGTGTTTATTCTGTGGATTCGCTGCTCACCAGATGCGAGATTGCCCTACTGCACCTCCATGTGGTGGAGCACAGGATCGAAGAGATCTAGGCCACCTGTGGCACAATATCATGCCCCGCACCAGCAGAGGGAGATACCCCAGCAGGGTAGGGCTTATGCGTTGACGGTCGAGGATGCCGATGCTACGGGTGTTGGGTTAGTAGGTCTGTCTCTTTTGTTCTTCTTCCTGTTCTGTTCCATTCCTTGTGGTGTGCTTCATTAGTACCTGTTAGACTTTTCTTGTGGTGTGTTAGATAGTTTAGTGACCCTGATTGAGACTGTGATAACACGACCAGTAGGACCATGATCTTGCATGTTGTTTATTTAAAATTTTTTAACTGTGATTGTTGGGGGTTTGACCTAGAAGAAGTGCGATCGACTTTAAATTTTGAGGACAAAATTTTCTAAGGAGGATAGGCTTATCACTACCCCATTTCCAGGGCAGGATATTTTTTATTATTATTTTAATTTGATTAATTGTGTTTTGATCATAAATATTTGTATTAATATTTAATTGGTTGGTTGTATTTATTTTTTATTAGTTATTTTATGGTTTTGGCTAGCCTGGACCCATGTCAGACCCTAGTGGACCCATGTCAGACCCAACCAACACCATTGTCAGACTTATTTATTGGCTTAGAATAATTATTTATATTTTAATTAGTTAATTGGAGTGATTAGGAATTAATTAGAGTGCATTTAAAAACCCCAAACCCAAACCTTATTTTAGCATGACTTAAGAAGGGGCATTTTGGTCATTTCACCTAAACCTAACCCTAACCTATTTTCCTATACATGGCTGGCCGAATCCTTCCCCCCCATTTATTTTCATTCTTCTTCTTCTTTATTCTTCTTTCCATTCTCTTATTCTTCCTTCTTCCTTCTTCCAATTTCTCCATTCCAAGTAAGTTTTTTCACCCTCCTTCACTTCTTTCATCTATTTCACTCTTAAATATAAACCCTAACCCTTTGCTTTTCCCTAACCTAGGTGTGTAGAGCTTAGAATTGGTGTAGGAGCTTGTCTTAGAGGCTTGGTGTGGGTGATTTCTAGGTTTTTGGAGACTTTGGCCTTGGGATTCCAACTCCAAAGAGGTAAACCCTAACTTTTTTCTTTTATGATTACTATAGTATAGTGTAATTAGTAGTTTAGAACCTTACTAGATTTTAGGTCTACCCATGGGAGAAAGTTATAGCTTGTTTGGTTGTGTTTGGAGACTTTGACATTAGGTTTTATGTCAATTTTGGATAAAATCCGAGATTGGCCCAATTTTGGGTATTGCCCTAG
>JAYESA010000018.1:64392040-64484540 GCA_036927795.1 Iris macrosiphon | reverse complement strand
TGTACGGTGAGCCGTACTTACCCCTAGTCGTTTACATGTCAAAACAGGTATTTTAAAGACACGAGTCCATTCTTTCTAGTATGGACTCTCTTGCATTTCTTGACTGGTCTCACTTATATATTTCTGGACTTGACTCATTATATTTATTCTTGCTGGACTCAATTCATGAGATTGTGCACACACTTGATCTTAGTTTAGATTTCTTGTATCCTACAGTTATATTTATCTTGCTTCTGATTTTCATGCATATTGACCATTATGCACCAGTTGATATATATGTATATTTCCTTGTTTATACTTTATTTTTTCACCTTCCTACTTGCTACAACTGCTTTATAGTTTTTATCATTTAACTGGAACTGCTGTTAGAGGTGTACTTGCTCCAATCCTGACTGGATATATTTTTTAGAGGATCTGGATGATTGGTGTCCAACGTTTTATGGATCTCAGCCTGTCGATGGTTGAGACAGGGACCCCCCAGTTCAGGAGTAATTTCCGAGTTGGTAGCCGAGATTACTAGGACCTCAGTTGTTGTAATTATTAGCTTTTGGTACCGGATTTGTCCCCGACTTTTGGTTTAAGACTTGTATTATATTTGATTATGGATATTGTTGTTATTATTATTATTGTGGTTATTTTTAGTAGTAGTTGTTGTTTAGACTCTGTAGTTGTTAGACTTCTTTGTTATCTTATCGTGCTTAGATTCGTGATTGAGTACTTGCGATTTTCTTTATCATATTGCTCCTCCGTTTGGAGTTGAGATCTTGACATGTACTTATATTGTTGTGTGAGATTGTTATCTAGATAGTAGACCTAGACAGCGTTCTACCGTCGATGTTGCGGCGTAGGCTGGACGTACCCATAACTCATGCCTGATTTTTCGGGTACGGGTCGTGACATGTATATATGTATTAGTTGCATGGGTAGTTAGTATAGCATAGTAATTGGTATTAATTAATGCATATTAGTATATAGCTAGTAGTTTATATTAGATAAATATTTAGGATAATAAACAGAAAAGATTGATATGTAGAAAACGAGGTCTTATACGAAAACCCGTCCTTCCTTTTATGTTTACAAACAAGATTGTACAATTTGATCCTATACGAGAATGGCTAAGTACAATTTATTTAATCTGGGTAAATATTGCTATAGGTGTCTGATCTGCAGTCGATCACTTTAGCCCTTGGACCACACGATGTTGAAGAAGTGCCGTGGAAGACAGAAAGCAACTTCGCAGTTTGCTAAAGAGGGTGGATGCTCGATGCCAAAGTCGTCGATCCCTTCTCTTTGCCTGAGCTCTGGATTCTCCTCTCTCTCTTGACCTCCAGTTTCTTTCCTCTCCTTCACCTTCAATTTCTTCGACCTTTGGATCTGATACTGGATTTCTTGATCAATTTTTTTGACCTTTTCCTCTGTTGATAGAGGTCTCTATTTATAGAGTTTTAGTGACAGTGACCACTCAGTCATTATAGAAACCGGGTAGTGGAAAGTACATCACCCTTTTACACGATGGTTTAAAATAACCAATGCCTGCGTATAGATATCCTTTTGAGTGAGCATGTGACGTGTGTCCAACTAAGGGACAGAATACGTATATCTGCTGCAAAGATCATGGCGTAGAAGCCACGTAGGTAGTTATCCCTTGTGTAGAAGAGGTTGGCGTAGAAGCCAAATGACTGTCACCATGGTGTAGAAGCCAAGTAGGCATAGAAGCCGAGTAGGCGTAGAAGCCAAGTAGGCATAGAAGCTAAGTAGGCATAGAAGCCGAGTGGTCATAGAAACCGAGTGGTCATAGAGGCCGAGTGGGCGTAGAAGCCGAGCAGGCGTAGAAGCCGAGCAGGCGTAGAAGCCGAGTGGTCGTAGAGGCCGAGTGGACATAGAAGCCGAGCAGGCGTAGAAGCCGAGACGATGTGGACGTTTTAGCCGGAATTACGGCTCTTGGAGATATAATCAAATCTCTTGCATTTAATGCAGAGATCTACCCCATCCTGCACATTAAATGCAGAGGCTTGTCTTTAAGATTTGCCATCATTCTGCGCATTAAATACAGATACGTGCCTCGAATTCTGTACGAAGAATAACTGCTGATGTGGCGGTCTGTTTGCCTTCTGCGGAGCGTAAGAAGCTCACGTATGCCTGTGTAAAACTGGGCAGCGTATTCCCTTATATGCGTAAGAGTAGTTTACGCAAAGGGGATGTCACTAAATGATGGTTCGGTGACATTTAATTAAATCTCCTGCATTAAATGCGGAGATCCGCCATTATTGTGCTCATTAAATGAGGAGGCATATTTTGAAGGCCTGTCACCCTTCTGTGCATCAAGTGCAGAGATGTGCCTCGGATATCTGTCAGTATTCGGCGCTTTAAGTGCAGAGACGTGCCTCGAGAAACTGTCACCGCTCTGCGCATTAAATGCAGAGACGTACCTCGAGCCCTGTACGAAGTGCAGCTTTTGACGTGGCAGGCTGTTTGTCTTCTGCGGAGCGTAAACAGCTCACATCTTCTTGTGTAAAACAAGGCAGCGTATTCCTTCGTAAGTGTAAAAGTAGTTTATGCAAAGGAAATTGCAGTAAATGACAGCCTGGGTTGCAGTGCCGCGCCATCATTATAGCCGTCGCTTGGGTTGTCGTGCAGTACTCTTTGTCAGGAGTCCAGACGTCAGGTTCATTGCATAATCCGACAGGTTTATTTCAAAGAATACGAAGCGTTCCTCGTACACTTCAATGCTGCATTAAAAGCGGATGAGTTTTACGCCATAAAGGCGATGAAGCACCCTGTTTACGCTGAAGCAGCCTGGACATACTGCATTACGCGGATGGTCCTTGAGCCTGTATTTTTACGCTGTGCTCAGCAGAAAAGTTCTGTTGCACATTTGATGGCTCTGAGGTCCTCTGTTTATGCTGCCCTGCATCAACATGCTGCGTAGCTATCCAGCGTATTTTTTATGCTTCTACAAGACCCCCTTCAAAGCTTTTAAATTCCTCGTAATTTGAAACACTTTGAATGAAGCATGAACTGTTCCTCGTAACTCGAAACACTCTGAGTGGAGCCTGAAATGGTCAAGCCTGATACGTTATTTCATGACTGACTTTATGGCGGAGTTATTGGGGATCGGTGATCTCTTTCGCCTATAAAAAGGTTGAGGAGTTTTCCTGTTCTTCCCACACTTCCTTCACCACACAGAGATGATGGCCGGAGTTCGTCGGGTCGACTTGAGGAAGAAGAAGATCATGCTCTTCCAGCATGTAAGGAGCCAAAAAAGATGGCGTCTTCAAGCAAATGTCCTCTACAACAATGGATCATTGAAGGATATCATAACCTCCTTTGCTCGGAATGATCAGCAACTTTGTATGGCGGTTCTTCGGGAGAGAAGAAGGGTCATATTTGACCATACCGCTTGCAAGCGGTACCTTCTCCCGTTACCTCCGTGGACGAGAGCAGATAGACTAGCTCTGTCCAGGATTGAGTTGAGTGAAATATCTCAACTCAATCTGTCACAGCACTGGACGTAGGCAAGTAGATTTACTCTGTTTTTCTTCTGTTGGAGGATGGGTCTATGCCCAGTTTTGTATCCTCCTGCCGTTGACCAATATGTCAGTCAGTTTACGGTTACCGACTGACTGCTGGAGAAGATGGATGAAGAATTTTGCCCATGCGAGAACCTGGCAGAACAGATTCTGGGTGCGGTCTTCAGACGACGATGAGGGAGTCCTTTATAGACGGGATTTTCCTCATATGTAGTCATAAAAATAAAGAAAACCCTTGTAGACTGGATTTCCCTCATGTAATCATGCTTTTAATTTTAATAAAATCGTCTTTCTTCTTTGTATATGATCATCTTGCCATACTTTGTTGTGAAATCTGAATATGTGTAGCTTCAACACGTCTGATTCTTTACGCCGACTCTGTATAGAAAGAGTGCTAGGTCCTGTCCTATCTTTTATGCATAACTAAGGATGCGCAGAAAGCCGCTTTAGTAGTCGAGTGCTCGAACTGTCCTTCTGTTTAGGAATGAGGAACCGCGTAGAATTCTGAACTGTTACTTCTGATAAATAGAATTTTTGTTCAGACATCATCTTCAAGAATGATTTCTCGAAAATCCCTTGGAACATGGCGAGAAATGGCTGTCGAACTGAGTCGCCATCTTGAATTTGTAGATGAAATATTCAGACTGGAGTCTGGATGAACTTCGAATTGACCCATGAAGAAGAGTAATTTTCAATGTTGAACTCTGTATGCTTCGGGTACTTGGGGCATCTTGAGGTTAAGAAGGAGTATCTTCTGTGTGGACTCCTATAATTGACCGTCTTGAGAATTGTTCAGATGTACTGTACTCTGGCCGGCGTATCCTTCAGATGTGCGGAAAGTCATAGAGCGTGAAATCATAAGTTTGCAGCCTCTGAGCGTAAACTAAACGCCATCGAGCGTAAAATCATAGACTTGTAGTTCCTGAGCGTAAAGTCGTAGGTTTGTAGCCTCTCGAGCATAAAAGCTACCGAGCATGAGAGCATCCGGGCGTAAAACCATAGACTTATAGCCTTTGAACGTAAAACCGTAGATTTGTAGCCGTCGAGCGTAGAAAGCTCCTTGGTGCAGAACCGTAGATTTGTAGCCTGTGAAAAAGAAATCTTTCGAGCGTGCAGTCGTAGATCTGTTGGCTCTGAGCGTAAACTAAACGCCACCGAGCGTGAGATCATAGATTTGTAGCTGCTGAGCGTGAAGTCGTAGGTTTGTAGCCTCTCGAGCATAAAAGCTACCGAGCACAAAGGCATCCGGGCGTAAAACCATAGACTCATAGCCTGTGAGCGTAAAACCGTAGATCTGTAGCTGTCGAGCGTAGAAAGCTCCTTAGCGTAAAAACCACGAATCTGCTTTGCGCGAAAATATTTTGAATTTTGCTGACTGTCCGCCTTCTCTGAGTAATAGGCTGACGTAGTACCCAATCATAACCGAATATTAATTAGGAGATTTGGTTCAGGATTCGAGGAGTCCATCCGAACTCTATATATACCCCAAGTTTCTGAGAGAAAAACTTTTCATCCGTCTTCTGCGAAAGAAAGCCTTCGTCTGTTCGAGTTCTTCTTCGTTTCTTCTCCGAGATTTCAAAGTTTTCAGTAATGGCCTCGAAACAATCCTCCTCCACTAAGGGAAAGAAGGTTGATTCTTTTTCTCGTTCTTCTGCTCAAGTGAGAGCGTCTTCGGTCGGGCAAGGCGAACTTCATTCTGAGCGAAGTATCCCGCCGACGAGCAGTGCACCCGGCCTTAAAGGTAGAGCTTTTGGGACGAAAAAGAACGACTGAAAATCCTTCGTATACGTTGTACGTGACCGTACTAGGTCGTCTTCTGTGCTGATAGCCTCTTTGAGGAAGATGATGCACAGAGACATTTCATATTTTACGCCCACATTTCTAATGTATCAGCGCAAAAACTCCGTATTTTCGCAGTCTGGCATAAAAGCTTTGACTGTCGAAAGTTGGCATATAAAATTTGAGTGTTACGTTTCTGGATGAAGATTCTGGCATAATACCTCAACTTTATCAGTCTGGCGTAAAGCACAGACTGTATACTGCCAGCCTTGAACTTTACGCTTTAGGAAATGGATTCCAGCGTAATGGTCAAGTTTTTACGGTCTTGGCGTAGAGCACAGACTGTTGATTTTTGGCGTATGCTGCAAGATCTGTAATGTCTAGTTTATAGAAACTGACATATTTTTCTTGCACTCTTGCAGTTAACTTGCATGTGTCTCCACTAGCCGATGTGATGGGTTCTGCCGCCGGGATGCTGCACTCCAACTATCTGGAGGATCTGTCACACGTGACATTTCCTATCTCCGGGCCCCAGTATCCCGAAGGAAGGAAAATTTTAATATTGGCTCAGGGCGAGCGAACGCTGCTGAACTTGATCAACGGGGAGCCCCTGACGTACATAGACGGGGATCAGTACCTAAAGTCGGCTTTCCTCTTCGGGGACATGATTGACAAACAGTCCCAGACGAAGCCCAAGAGAGAACTCTGGATTTTCCCTGCCGGGAGCTTGGTGTTGTATCTGCCCAAGATGCCGAGAGACTATCCCATCTCAGCTTTCTTTTATGCTACACATCCCAGGAGGATGTCGTGGACGCTGACTCCCGATCTTCACGGCAGGCCGGGGAAGATCTTTCATCTGAAAGGAGCTGAACAGGGGTCGTTTGTCAGCCGTCCTTCCGGCAATGTGACGATGTTCAGGGGACTGTACCCGGGCAGTGTCCCGAGTGAAGATAGCTTAGTGATCCAGCCGGTCAAATTACCGACTTTTTGTAATAATTTTATGGGGCACGGGGGAGTATACCCTAAGGTGAACCCTCGGTGCGGTGGGTGGATCACCCCCACAAACCTTCGATGGACTCGCTTAGTTGATTGGGCCCTGAAGCATTTTTAGACCGAGTTGGAGAGCATTGGTCTGTTTGCAGCTGTGAGTGCTACCAGTGTAGGGTTATCTCCTAACCCCAACCTGTTCCTGGCACTGATGGAGCGATATATTTCGCTCACCGGGACTTTCGCCACTCCACTAGGGGAGTTGGGATTGGCCCTCCATGAGATGGCAGAGATCTCGAGACTGCCGATGAGGGATACTCCATATGAAGAGTATGTTCCCACGAACCGGGAGCTAGGGGATTCAGACTCTCGGGTAGTGGAGGTATACCAGGAGCTGATGTGCCACTACCTCGCTTGCACCACTTTTTATGGTGAGCCCTCAGATTTGGCTCACATCAATAAATGGACGTCCTACCTCTTCTTTCACCGGTCCAGGACTGCTAAGCCGGAGAAGGTATTGGAGGGCAAGGATCTGCCTGTGAATCCTCTGAGCGTGCTTAACGCTCAGGTAGTCGACGATCTCATGGTAGACGCTGGGGCTCCGGACTTGATCCTCGACGAAGGGGTAGGACAGTATCCTGTAGGCACTAAGACCTATAGTTATTTGAGGCGCTGCCGCAGGCCTCTGTCCAGGAAAGCTCAACTGGCTGGCTTCCTCTCCATATTGCTGTGCCGAGTGGTGGTGCCTGGCATCATATCTGCGGACCGAATTCACCTCAACACGCTATGGCCTGCAGTGCGTCTGGTATTCGGGGCAAGACTGGGCTTGCTCCCTGCCATGGTGTGCCGCATTCAAGCTGGCCTGAGGGCCATGACTGACAGGCTGCTAGCCGATGAGACTCGGCGTGATAGCTTTCCCAGGGTAGAATTACCATACCTGTATCTGATGGGATGGTTAATTCTTCATAACCCCAGGGTTATGTCTCCCGGCTCCGGCAGTAGTTCGGGGGCTAGTTTTTTGTTGAACTACCAGAAGTCTTCCTGGAATGTGACCACGGTTCTAGACTGTCGGCGGATGCTGGGCTTCAGTCACAGCTGGAAGCTCTTCTGCACTGTCCCCTCCGTACATCGCAATCAATCGGGGATTCGGCTTGAGAATTCTGGTAGAGAGAAGACCAATCTTTCTCCTGAAGCTTTTAATTGGTTGGTCTGCATTAGACCTTCCTATTTACTGTACAGGAGTGAAGACCATTGCTTCTTGGAGCCCTACCTGCCTAGTCGGTTTGCCAGGCAGTTTGGGTATGATCAGTTGCATGTGGGCAACGCCGTCACCAGCTTCCGGTCCAGGGGTGGACTCATCGATGGAGCGAGGGGCTGGCGATACTTTCTCATGGGTTACACTGGAGCAATCTTTACTGTGCTGGTCATTACACTCTCCACGGAGCTGCGTATCCTGCACTTGTATGCCCTGTTCTATGTGGCAACGAACACCTTCCATCACGATTTTGATATGCATGGAAGTTTTAGGGTGCCCTCTTCCAAGTCTGGGGGAAGAGTCGAAGTCCCCTCGGTTTCTTCTTACGAGGGTGAGGAGTCCGTCACTCCAGATGAGCCTCTGTTGGCTGTATCGAGGGGTGAAGTACCTCTGCCTGCAGGCCCTTTGGTAATTTTTGGGAAGCGAAGGTCTCCTACTCCGAAGGAGACTTCCCCTCGCAAGAGGAAGAAGAAGACGGTTACTCGTCCTCTTCGGATTCCTGGTATTGAGGCTCCTGGAAGTGAGCCTGCAACTCCCCATGTTGGGGATAATTCTTTGATTGGAGGTTCCTCGCCTTTTAGAGAGGGACCCTCTAATGTTCCGGCCGGTGGTGCTGGAGAATCTCTGCTGGAGGCCACCGTCGCTGCTACTACTTCAGGTAGTGGAACGAGGTCGCCTTCAAGGCCGAGCCGAATGAGGATATCTTTGTCCGAGTCAGCATCGGGAGAGCCCCCTGTCGTGTCTGTAGGTGCACCTGGCGAGATTTCAGCCGATGAGCCTCGGTTGGAGTTTGACGAGGACCTGGAAGACTATTTGCCAGCGTTAGTTAGCAGACCCCTTTCTCCAGGTATGACAGCTTGCTTAGCATCGTTAAGAAATGATTTAGCTGTACAGACCGCAGATGCGACAAATATGCTGTCGGCCATGGGTAAATATCGTCTTCAAGCCTCTTTTTAGAAAAGTTAGCATCATTTCGATACTAACTTCCTTTCGTCCTCTTTTCAGGGGAAGACCTCTTCGGGGAGGGCAGTATAGATGCGCCCTTCGGCTCTGTGTCAGGTCCTGGCGGCGACACGGAGGTGGCTGATTTTGAAGAGGAGACATCTTCGGGTGCCGGCTCGCCTGTCGACGAGGTCCCGATATCTCAAGAGGAGGACGAGCCTGTCATTGCGACAATGCCTCCTTTGAGTATGCCGGTCACTTTATCCGGTGTTGGCGCTTCTTCTTTTGTCGCACCACCTGTTGAGGCGACGGTCGTGGCAATATCGTCTGCGGTTGTTCTTGGAGGGGGACTCGCCAATATCGAGGCCACTCCCGGCGTCCATTCGGATCTAGCTGTGCTGATCGAGCAGTACACCGGCATCTTCTACACCACTTTGGAAATGTTAATATCAAGGGTGTTGGCGAAGAATCTGAGCTTTGCGTCGCTGAAGAGGTCCTCCTAGTCCGCGATAGTGCCGATCCGAGAATTCGACGATACTGGGCTAGCTGAAATGTTGGAGGAGATAGTTAATGGTTTGGAGCAACCCATTAATGAATACTTACAGCTAGCTCGAGACAATGTTGAAGATTTGGTCCAGGCTAGATATGACTCCATGACTGCACGGCTTGCCGAACAGATGGCAGGCGTAAATAAATCCATCCAGACACATTAGCAGGAGATGGATGAAGGAAAAGCCGTCCTGGAGGAGGCCATCGCTCTTCAAATGAAGTGCCAGGCCGAGCATGAAGGGAATGTAGCGAGGGTCCGCAAGCTGGAAACAAAACTCGCTCAGGCAAAGGAGTGGGCTTCTCAGTCATCGGAAGCTCTAGTTGTGGCGGATAGCCGATTGGGCGTAGCACAACAGAACTTGGCGCATACAGGAGTTGCTCGTACTAGTTTTCTTCGGGCTAGAGCCGAATTGTCCCTCATGAGCAATGATGAGGCACGATTGGAGCGGGCTCGTGCTGATGTCTTGGATTCCAGGACTGAGAGGATGGCCGCACTGGCGCAGCAGCTTCGCGACTTGACCGCTCCCCCTCAATGATATACTTTTTGCTTTTGCTTTTCAATGTACTTTCGCTCTTTCTTGGGAATAATAAAGAGACTTTCATCTGACTTTGTGGACCCATCATTTCGGAGTGTAAATGACAGGTTTGGGTGAAAGTGATATCAGAGGTAATATGGACGTGATATACTCTCGATAAGTTTTAGCAGGATACATCTATTCAGAGGTTATATGGACATGATAGAATATGATCCAACTAGTTTCGTTTTAGAAGTAGTTTTATCAGAATGAGGTTTTTGCCATATTCCACTTGAGCAGAGGAGGTTAAGCATAGTACCTTTTCAGTATATAACACGCCTTTGTGGGGTGGTGTATGTACCTATGGAAGATGCAGTACTTGGGGTTGTTGGTACTGCCGACCTCATTGGGCCGTCTCACCTCAGGAAGGGTAATCTTGCCGCTTTTGACGAGACATTCGAATATGCTTGGAATATCGTCGTCGTCGAAAGAGTATACTTCAAGGGGCCTGGAAATCCCAGGTTTCGTCTGCGTGGTAGCCACTGTCTTTTGCCTGGACGTGTTGTTGCCAGAGCTTCTTTACCCTTGGTACCCCAAGGATGGTCGATGTTGGAAGATGACCTCTTGCCTTTATCAGAGGCCGAGATCATGATGCCATTATCGCGCGCCTTCTGACTATTGTCCTCTGCGGCTACCGCTGAGATGATGAACGAGGGCCAATCATGGAACTGATATGGTCCTGTGAACACTGAGATCACGAGGAGAAGGTTCTTCCTGCAGATGTCCACCAATGCCGAGTCTGCGACTCCTGGAGGCATTTGCAGAGTGGCTTGACGAAAACGTTCGATGAAAGTGCGAACATTCTCTTTTTCCTTCTGCTTGACTTCGATGAGAGAGGACATAGATATGTCCATCCCTCCCTCGTAGAATCGCGTGAAGAATAACGTCTTGAAGTCTTCAAAGGAAGTAATGCAGTTATCCGCCAGACTTCGGTACCACTGATAAGCTACTCCCGAGAGACTGCCCTTGAACACCCGAGTGAGGAGGGCGTCGTTCCCTTGTAACAACACTGTCATCATGCTGAAGTAGTTCATGTATTGACTCGGTGATGTTTTTCCCTCGAACAAAGCCATAGTCTGTGGTTTGTATCTAGGAGGGAAATGGACCTCTTCCCAGATAGCTAGGTAAGGTTGGTTGATTCCCAATTTCTTGAGCTGATCTTTGTGCTTCAGGGCATCAAATTGGGCTTTCAACTCCCGTACTGCCTGTATCGGATCTTCAGCCGGTAGCGGAACCACGGAGTGATGAGGAGTTGATTGCATCGTGACTCCGACGGGAGGTAATATGTTCTCCGAGTGAGGAAGCAGAGGAACTGCTGACTCCTGATCTAGAGCAGGCTCTTGGATTGCGTTGGATGGTGGTAAGTCCACCCCCACACGTATTTGAGTTGGAGGGGCCGATGCTTGAGCCATGGCAGCTGCGTGTTGAGTTAGCATCATCTGGTGTATGTTCTCCATCATGGATTGCATCTCCTTCAGAGACGTCTCCAGTATAGTGATGCGTTGCTCAGTGCTCCCGGATGGGGAAGCTTCCTCGTGTTCATCTCCAATGGCATAAACTCCCATCTCCCAGGGTGTCA
Source organism: Iris macrosiphon (assembly GCA_036927795.1). NCBI lineage: Eukaryota > Viridiplantae > Streptophyta > Magnoliopsida > Asparagales > Iridaceae > Iris > Iris macrosiphon. The sequence continues at coordinate 64,473,344 of JAYESA010000018.1, read as the reverse complement.
TTGAAAGATTAGTATAGGTCTCTGGAGAAGTTGACTCTATACTTTCGGCATCGGATTCGGGAGACTGGCGACCCCCAGCATCAGAATCAGAAGAGTACGAAGCCGGTTGTTGCGACCTCGAACGAGTATTTTGGAACACCCCAGCTTCGGTGTTTCTAAGGAGCATGTTGAATCTCCTTCGGCTTGGAGTTCTAGAGGGATGACGTCTTAAGCCCGCCCCTCCTCTAGGTATGTGTGAAGCCATGTTCACAGATGCATGTGTGGGCTCTTCTTCCTGGAAAGATGGAGAGTAGCTCAACCGGTCAAAAACCGACCGTTTTGCTTCAGAACAGCAATAATTAATTACAATCTTATGACTATTACAAGAGTGCTCGTTAGGAGGCGTAATAGACATGCTGGGAGATCCCCTCTCCTTGCGTTTCTGGATCAGATAATTACGCAGGTCAGGAGGAGTTGCAGAAGAAGAAGACTTGTTCCTTCTGTTTATATCAGTGGGCATGCAGACGTTGGGAACCATAGTTTTCCCTGTGCCACCTGTATACAACAGGTTGGCCATCTGGATGGCGAATAATCCCCGAGGAGGGTGTCTTTCCGCAAATTAAGCCTTCTTTATGCTGAGTGGCTTCTCATGGCGTAATTTGGAGCTCTGCTCTGGTTGGCGTAAAGCCGAGGATGTCCTCAGTCGGCTATCAGCTTCTCGCGTAATCCGGAGGGCGGACAGATTGTTTCCTTGCTGGCGTAAAGGCCGAAAAGTTGAGTAGTCCGCCTTTTGCTTTCCCTTGCATAGATTGCAGGGATCATCTGCTTTTCCACGGAAGGCAGATGCATTTTTATGCGCGGAGCGCGTTTGTGATTCCTGATTTGGCGCTGAGGCCTCATCAGAAATTTTGTCTATTCCGCCAGGGACGGGAGACTGAATTTTATGCGCAGAGCGCGGAGTATACTTCTGGGTTAGCGCTGAGACATTGCCAGGAGTTTTGTCGTCCCTGGCAGAGACAGGCGACTGACTATTTTCCGCGCAAGGCATGGAGTATACTTCTGGGTTAGCCCTGAGGCATTGCCAGAAGTTTTGTCGGCCCTATCAGAGACAGGCGACTGAATTTTACGGGCAAGGCACGGAGGGAGCATTGCTACAACCTCATTGGTCGGAGAGATCGGAGAGATCAGAGAGTCTACAGGAATGGTAGAGGATGTCTTGGGCATCCAGACCTTACGCAGCTTCCTGTTATTTTGGACGGAGAGGGAGTGAGAGCTACCCCCTGCTCGAAGCATGTCTTCGTAGGTAGACTAGTTGAACTGGACGACCAGTGTCTTCTTCACGGATCACACGGATACTGCATCGTGTTGAGCAATAGCTTCCTCATCAGAAGAGAAAGATGTCCCCAGCAGAGTCGCCATCTTGTTTAGGATAATAAACAGAAAAGATTGATATGCGGAAAATGAGGTCTTATACGAAAACCCGTCCTTTCTTTTATGTTTACAAACAAGATTGTACAATTTGATCCTATACGAGGATGGCTAAGTACAATTTATTTAATCTGGGTAAATATTACTATAGGTGTCTGATCTGCAGTCGATCACTTTAGCCCTTGGACCACACGATGTTGAAGAAGTGCCGTGGAAGACAGAAAGCAGCTTCGCAGGTTGTTAAAGAGGGTGGATGCTCGATGCCAAAGTCGTCGATCCCTTCTCTTTGCCTGAGCTCTAGATTCTCCTCTCTCTCTTGACCTCCAGTTTCTTTCCTCTCCTTCACCTTTAATTTCTTCGACCTTTGGATCTGATACTGGATTTCTTGATCAATTTTTTTGACCTTTTCCTCTGTTGATAGAGGTCTCTATTTATAGAATTTTAGTGACAGTGACCACTCAGTCGGTGTAGAAACCGAGTAGTGGAAAGTATATCACCCTTTTACACGACGGTTTAAAATAACCAATGCCTGCGTATAGATGACCTTTTGAGTGAGCATGTGACGAATGTCCAACTAAGGGACAGAACGCGTATATCTGCTGCGAAGATCACGACGTAGAATCCACGTAGGTAGTTATCCCTTGTGTAGAAGAGGTTGGTGTAGAAGCCAAATGACTGTCACCATGGCGTAGAAGCCAAGTAGGCATAGAAGCCGAGTAGGCGTAGAAGCCAAGTAGGCATAGAAGCCAAGTAGGCAAAGAAGCCGAGTGGTCATAGAAACCGAGTGGTTATAGAGGCCGAGTGGGCATAGAAGCCGAGCAGGCGTAGAAGCCGAGTGGTCGTAGAGGCCGAGTGGGCATAGAAGCCGAGCAGGCGTAGAAGCCGAGTGGTCGTAGAGGCCGAGTGGGCATAGAAGCCGAGCAGGCGTAGAAGCCGAGCAGGCGTAGAAGCCGAGACGATGTGGACATTTTAGCCAGAATTACGGCTCTTGGAGATATAATCAAATCTCTTGCATTAAATACAGAGATCTGCCCCCATCCTGCACATTAAATGCAGAGGCTTGTCTTTAAGATTTGCCATCATTCTGCGCATTAAATGCAGATACGCGCCTCGAATTCTGTACGAAGAATAACTGCTGATGTGGTGGTCTGTTTGCCTTCTGCGGAGCGTAAGAAGCTCACGTCTGCCTGTGTAAAACTGGGCAGCGTATTCCCTTATATGCGTAAGAGTAGTTTACGCAAAGGGGATGTCACTAAACGACGGTTCGGTAACATTTAATCAAATCTCCAGCATTAAATATGGAGATTCGCCATTATCCTACTCATTAAATGAGGAGGCGTGTTTTGAAGGCCTGCCACCCTTCTGTGCATCAAGTGCAGAGACGTACCTCGGGCATCTATCAGTATTCGACGCTTTAAGTGCAGAGATGTGCCTCGAGAAACTGTCACCGCTCTGCGCATTAAATGCAAAGACGTGCCTCGAGCCCTGTACAAAGTGTAGCTTTTGATGTGGCAGGCTGTTTGTCTTCTGCGAATTGTAAACAGCTCACATCTGCTTGTGTAAAACAAGGCAGCGTATTCCTTCGTAAGTGTAAAAGTGCTTTATGCAAAAGAAATAGCAGTAAATGACAGCCTGGGTTGCAGTGCCGCGCCATCATTATAGCCATCGCTTGGGTTGTCGTGCAGTACTTTTTGTCAGGAGTCCAGACGCCAGGTTTATTGCATGATACGACAGGTTTATTTCGAAGAATACGAAGCGTTCCTCGTACACTTCAATGCTGCATTGAAAACGGATGAGTTTTACGCCATAAAGGCGATGAAGCACCCTGTTTACGCCGAAGCAGCCTGGACATACTGCATTACGCGGATGGTCCTTGAGCCTGTATTTTTACGCTGTGCTCAGCGAAAAAGCTCTGTTGTACGTTTGATGGCTCTGAGGTCCTCTGTTTATGCTGCCCTGCATCAACATGCTGCGTAGCTATCCAGCGTATTTTTCATGCTTCTACAATAAATATATATTAGCCTATAGTTTAGAGATTGGGTAGATAACATATACTAAGAGCACATTACCTTGAGATACCAAGGTAAATGTCAAGGTATCGGGTTAGTACCCAAGGTATTCAGGGATGCTCAAGGTATTGGGTTTGAGTATTGGGAGGGGTGTGTAGGTAGTGTGATACGGTTTGGTTCAAAGCCATGGTATCCTATTTGCATTAGTTAACTAAGGTACTATATGTATTGTCTTGTGTATATATATAAATTACTTTTTTTATTAAAAACTTGCGTATCTTAGGATACGATATCCTATTATTTTTTTAGTATCTTAGAGCTAACTTGTTTAGCCTAGATTCATAGTGTATGAACCCAATATCATTGAGATAAACTCATGCAACCTAGAAATAGCTAGTTTGACCAAGTTTGACTAGTTTGGCATATAGTTGACCTAGTTTGACTATTTTGACTTAGAAATGGCTTGATGACCTAGAAGTTGACTAGTTTAATTTATTCTCATTCCCAAAATCTTGTATTAATGCAATATTCCATATATAGGTCTGTGACACCAGTTCAGACATTATTCTCGTCATTTGCTCCGGACCACATGCGAGTACACTCTCTGATAGTTTTTATTATTTGACTACCACTATAATTCAAGCATTAAGAAATGTTACATATGATTCTTGACACGATGGTACACGGATTGGTATTGTTATTGGATCGTCAATCATGGGATGTTACCTTAATTATGGAGATGGTATCGGATACTGCCCTTGTTGGTATTGGATAATATTGAATATTGTAGATTAAATATTGGATAAATTTGCTAGTAACGTGTCATGATTCGATCCATCATATCAGTCGGGGCAAAGAAAATACCAATTAAATATGTGATCAAGAAACTATCGGCTAGTAGTGTAATCATTGGCTACTAACTAACCATGCAATTCATGTATGGTTAAGTTAGCTCCTTAGTGTAATCATTGAATCTCCCAGGCCGATCACATATTTAGTTAGTATCTCAAAACACATAGTTATTGTAGATTATATTATTCAGATCATTGATTACCTTGTTCTATTCTGACATTATAATTTTATTCTTTTATTCTTGTACGCATTGATTCATATTTCTATTGTTAGTATTGTCTATTCTTTCACTGTTCTTGATTATCAGTTATATTTCTCATCGTAGATAGCATCCTCTATTTTACTATTTTATAGTTTTTGTTAATTAACTGGAACTGCTATTGGGTTGTACTTTGCTCCATTTCTGACTGAAAAATATTTTTCAGAGGATCCGAGAGAGTGGTGTCCGACATACTATGGACTTCGACTTATAGATGGTGCAGACTTGGACCCACTAGTTCTGGAGTGATTGTCGGGAGGTTTATCCGGATCACTTGTTTTTCATAGTTAGTTTCTTTAGCATTTTGGTACCGGATTTGTTTTCGGCTTATATTTGAGTTTTTGATTATTGTTTCTATTGTTCACATATATAGTTTGAATGTATAGTTAGACTTCCTTGATATCTTCTCGTGCTTCTAGAATTATGATTGAGTTTTGTGTGAGCTATTATTGGCAAATTTTATATTATTATAAGATTTTAGATAGTATAGTAGACTAAGACAACGTTCTACCGCCAATTTTGTGGCGTAGGCTGGGCGTTGTTCCGACTTGCATCCCTACCCCAGGTGCGGGTCATGACATATTTTTAGTGGTGGCCCATGCAGGTCAGGCTTCGCAAGTTGTGTAATATCGTGGTAGTGTGACGACTTAGTTGTACTACTGCGAGCCTACGATAGGATATGAGATATAGGTTATAGGATATAAGATATTAGGATGAGAGGATACTCAATCACAAAATTCTTAAGAAATTTCTGGGATGACCCTTGAGAATCTTATTATAATTTCTATTTCAAATATTTTTCCTTGTTTTCGTTCGCTCTCACTTATTGTTGTTGAATTTGATTCTTGGTGATCGATTGTTGAATTTGATTCTTGGTGATCGTTTAATTTTAATTCTTGGTGTTCGTTATTGTGTTTGATTCTATATCGAGAGAAATTTTATGGACTAAGTTACAATATCACCTAATGACATATGTTGATGAGAACAGTGGGAAAGGTGAAACGCCTACTTTGGTTATGGAGCATAGAGTTTATCGCAGCCATATTTAGCTGGCGTAGCAAAAATATAGGGACCTGACTTCTGTTGTACATATCTTAGTTATGAAATTTAGAGTTTCTCGTAGCCATACCGGTGCGTGATGAGGATTCTAGATGACATGATTATAGAGTTGCATACCCTAGTTATGGAATCTATCGTTTATCGCAGCTATGTTTACTGGTGTGGCGATGATTCTAAGTGTCATAATTTCGGACAGACGTGTATGATTATCAGATTGTATCTTAAATTGGTTCTTAAAGTATCATCTCAATACTTATCCACTCCTGTTATTATAAGATTTTTGTCTTATCATTCTTTAGCTTAGAAGTAGAGCCTTGATATGAGTAGATAGGAGTGTACCAGTATATGACTAGTGATAGGTATATCAGCTGATATTGAGGTTAGTGATGTGTTAGAAGCAATATGTGGAAGAGTGTCTAGAAATTATGTACAGAATGCACAGTGGGTGTTGATTGTCAGTGTGTAAGTTCGTGAGTATCAGAAAGTGGAAGCCCGAGATTTAGAAATTTTAATAGTGTGTCAGGGGTTGAGAAATATCAAGATTGGTCATGGAAGATATGTAGTGTATCACTGATAAGTGTATCAGTCTGTAAAAGATTTAAGGAGAGATACATATACATCAATAGAGATATGAAACCATGTGCCGGCCTTTGAGAGTGAAGTAAAATATATGTATTATAGAAGTTAATATCTAGTGCATTGGATGCAAGTGATCATGAGTTCTAGTGAATGTGATGAGGTGATCTAATGATGAAGCTAGTGTCCTAGAACATTAAGAGCATATGTTGTGTAGTTAGGAAGCTAGTGTTACTATATCAATAGTGCTAATATTTCTATATCAAGGATTAGTTGAGTAATATGCTAGTAACAGTAAGTACCTTGTGTGATAATATTGGATTGATATATCAGTTAATATGGATAAAAAATTATTTAGAAGTAATAGTGCAAGTAATCCAAGCAGTAGAGGAGAGACATGAGTAACTTGGTATGAGGATGTCATCTAAAATGCATATGAGAGCTGGTACCTTGTGTAGACTGTAACAAGATTTGAGTAGGCATCCTATTGGGGGTATTCAAGTTAGACAAGGGTGTGCTAATAAAATACATGATTGAAAAAGTATACAAGTGTTCCTTGCAAGAGAATGGTTGAGAAATTATGGTGATTACAAGAACTGAAACAGATAAAGGAGGCAGTATCTTAGCGGTATTTTGTATAGTATCATATGTAGCAAGTGCCAGAGAGAAGCATGTCCATGACCTAGAACTATAGTATATTACTAGTATTTGGTAACCCTCAGTATTAAGAATATCTTGACTAGGTTGATGATTAGTGAATGCTTAGTGTGTGATGGAATAGGCCACATGTGGCATAGCGAGTTATCCCGCACCAGGAGAGGAAGATACCCCAGCAGGGCAGAGACTGATTTTATGATAGTTAAGAGACTTTATCCAAGTATGATTTCTCTTTCATTAGAATACTAGGATTGTATGTTATAAGATATATATTATGTTAGACTGTGATTGATAAGTTTGACCATAGTAAGATTTGTATGAATAGGATATGACTGGCCTAAGAGAGAGGGTGAGAGTTTTAATTTCGAGGACAAATTTCTTCTAAGGGGGATAGACTTATCACTACCACATTTTCTAGGGAAGGATATTTTAGTCTTTTAGTAATTAATTAAATATTGTGCATGTTAAATATTTATTTATTGTATTATTTATTTATGGTTAGCATGTTAGATTTATTTTTATATTTGGGTTAGTGGACTTAACTAGTTTAGACTCATGGACCAACATTTAATTCTAGTTAGAATTGAGCCCAATAATTAGAAGCCCAATCATTAGGAGGATGATTAATTAAGTTAAACCCATTAGACTAGAACCTTTTCTCCTTAATTAATTTCTTCATGAGAGGACCCAAGGGATATTTTAGACTTTACATAGTAGCTTGAGGGAGGGGGCAAGTGAGGCCTATATAAAGGGGATGAAGATTTTCTCTCTCTTTATTTTTTATTCCAAATCTGGATCTAAAATTTTCTCAATCAAATTCTATCAAATCTCCACCAAACTTTTACTCAATTCATTCCCAAATCACCATTGGAGACAAGTAGAGTAAGAATTTATAAGAAGAAAGCATGGATATACAAAGATGAGCAAGGATCTATAAGTTGAAGGCTCATTTTACCAATTTTGGAGCTTTCATTGGGAATCCATCTTCTAATAGGTATAATTCAGTTTTTTTCCTTAATTTAGGTTCTAAATATGAGATTTAACTATGAGAAATTAACCCATATGCATAGGCTACCCATATGATTTGGTTTTATGTTCATAGGTGGCATAGTAAGAAAGTTATGGTGCTTTTTGTGTCAATTTTGGGAAAATTTTGAGATTGACATTTGTTGTGTGTGTCAATTGGTCCTATAGATCAATTTGGCATGTGCTTGTATGTTTGGGGCTAGTATCGTATCCACAATTGGGTACGTATAGGTCATATCCCAACAATTTGGTGATATGTGTTGATTTGTGAGTTTGTCCTCCTACACGGGACTTTGTGCATATCATATTTTGACACGGACATGTAGTTATGTGTTTAACTCTTCGTATTGTTCATAAATAATATATTAAACTTGTTCGTGTCCTTCGGAGTACGTTTGGTTGTGTAGTGGACTCGTATCGCAAGCGTATCATAGATCTAGTGTGATACGGGTGCGATGCACTCCATGTGTTTGCTTTATTGCTCTTTAATTCAATTGACTTGTGTATAACTATTAATATGATATATTAGATATGATATATATATATATATATATATATATATGTATAACTGTATGTATTTATATTATACCATATAGTTATGTCTATGTGATTATGTATTTATATATGTATATTGATATCTAGGTGTATCTATATGTAAATATGTATGCATAGTTCTATATGTGAAGTGTGATTTATATATATGTACATAAGTAGTGATATATGAATATATGTATATATAGGTATGTATATATAGCTACGTGTTATATATATATATATATGATATATCTAAGTGTATATGTGTATGGTGGTATATATATATGTGTATATGTATAAGAGTGTATATATATCTATATGTATATGTGTATGTTTATATAAATATGTATGTATGAAGATGTATATTGATATATTAATAGATATGTGTATGTTTACATATGTATGTGCATGTTTGTATAAATATATATATCTAGTTATATACTTATAGGTGTTTGTGTATATATACTTGTGTGTGTGAGAGAGTGTTGTGATGTATATATGTATAGATATATATGTTGATATATATGTTGATATATATATATATATATATATATATATATATATATATATATATATATATATATATATATATGGCGTGCTATCGTAGGCACCCCAAAATAAAACTTTTACTCTTGAAATAATATGTAGTAGTAAGAGTAAGGATCGTTCCCACGAAGAGTAATTAGTTTAATCTTTATGCTATATAAAATAAGATTGGGGAAATAGTTTTGAATCAAAGCAAATTAAAAATATCTAAAAACAATTGAAGTATTAAAACAATCAAAGGAAAAAATGTTGGTCTCTATCAACATCCATCATTGGAATCTTAAAATTGATCATTGATGCAAACATAAATTATCATACTTTGAATATTCACCGTTGGAAGTATTTCCTATCTCTCTTAGGCTTAGATAATTAGAAACAAGCGATCTAATTAGCTTTAATTACTAAATAATCCAAGACAAGCGCTGGAGATTTAATCTAGTAATTTCTTAAAGGACCAAGAGATCGATGAAGCAAAATAACACAAGCACAAGCGGTTGCATTTAATTTTGTCAAAAGTTTTTCTTCTAAGATCTAATAAAACAAAACAGTTCTTTAAATCTTGGTTGCTTCATAAATTAAAAAAATTAAATAATTACGGATTTGATGTCTAATTTAGCAGTAGATCGAAATGGATAATAGACTAGTAGGCCTCCTAGTAATTAAACAAAACAATCATGAAAGTAGGCATAAAAAATTATTCAATACTCAAAGCATAAATTAAACATATTAAATAATTTAGATCTCACAAGTTTATTGATTCTAAGGCTTCTGTTTTCTTTGACCAACAAGACTTTTAGCTCCTTACGTTCATGAAAACTTCAAAAGAATATTGGAGAAGAGGAAGACAAGTTGTGTGTTATTCTTTATTTTCTCCTGATATCTACCCTCTAAATTAGTCATTTTAAGATCACAATATCTTTCCACAAATCCTTTAAGAGTTACAACAAGCCAAACAATGAAATAAAACCTTTGAACAAGTTGAAAAATGGTTAATTCAGCTCCACTTTCCTGTACAACATAGTTGACTCAACTTCAAGCTTGCTTTCGTCTATGATGTAACTAGAATCTCATAAAACTTAAAATAGAAAAATTGTACCTCTGTCACTTAGCTTTCTGAATCAATTTGGATCAGCTCAATTGGACTTCGGAAGAGCAAGTTATGACCATTTTTCTACAAGGTGTTAGAACTGTCCATAATTGATAATTAGCTCCATTTTGCATTTAGTTACTCCAATTGTATCCTAGATTAAAATATAAAAATAATGAGTATCTTTAGACATCAAATGAGCATAAAGAAGTACATTAAAGAATAAAAATATAATATTTTATGTTCTCATAAAATACCCCCACACTTAACCTTTGCTTGTCCTCGGGTGAAACTCTAATTTATTTTTCCAAAAAGAAATCAAGGTTGCAATGTCATAAATAAAAAATAACCAAGCTCTTCAAAACTCATAACATATCATGAACATAAATTATTAAACAATTTCTAATTACTTAGTAGGTATTTTCACTTGAAAATGGAGTAAACTAAATAGGTAGACCCTCATGGGAATGAACACTCAACTCTCATGTGTTTGAAGGTATATGTTTCACTCAAATTCATTCTAGAAGAAATAATCTACCATAAGCTTGCATATCTTCTCATTCTCCACCACTGGGATCATATGCATAACATAAATCATAAGGACTTTTCATGGGTTATAACGTGGCTTAGGATTAAGGTGGGATATATTTGGGAGTGTAGCTCAAAAGCCATCAAAACTAGTGGAGCAAAAATGAATCAACTCAAGCTCAATATAAAATATGTAAAATCAATCACTCCATTTAACAACCTATTCAATTTGGCTTTTAAATAATGCAAAACAACTTCTACTATTTTTTTTTCTCTTCTCATTTTTTTTAAAATAATGGAACTTAGAAAATTTGAGGATGAAAATATGTTCCATTTTGTTGGTTGTAACCAAACCACAAATTTAGACACCCCACACTTATTTTTTTCGTACACCCATAAATATCATAATGATCAACAATACTCCACTAGCTTTGCAACTTGGGTAAAGGTATAAATATTATCGGTTGAAAGCTTGTAATGTGGGTATACCAAGAAAAAGGCAATAAAGCTCAAAGGGTTCAACAAAAATAAAATTAATTAAAAGGTGGGCGATTTGGCTTATGTAACGCATAACAAAGATGGCCTTAATCATGTTCATGCATGCATGTATCAATGTGACCTTGAAGAGAATCAAAGCAAGTTCTAGAGAAACAAATTAGTGGAAGAATATCTCTCATAAAAGAATAATGAGACTGATGTGTCAGTCTAAAGGCTCAAATCCTTACTGGCTTTTGTCTACCAATTTAGATACTACCATTTTCAACAAAAAATAACTATACTAATTAATTCTAAGTTGAAAAAAAGTTTACTTATTCAATCATGTTATGAATTTTTCAAATTTAGTTGAATCTTACTCATGACATACACAACCAAAAATCATTAAAAACTAACAAACAAAATTCTTTTATTAAATTCTTTTTTTTTGAAAACAACGAACTAAAAATGCTTAAACTAAACTAAATCCACCCCCCACACTTAAAACTGACATTGTCCCCAATGTAAGGTGAAATACAAGGAAAAGGCAAAATAAAAAAATAAAAATGATAGAATAAGAACAAACTCCCCTTGGGTTGCCTCTGTTTATTGTCGTGGATGTTTCCTCCTTCAATTGGTACAAATTGGATCCTCAAGGTCCAATTCATCCACATTCTCTACTTTGAAACATTCATAGAAAATCTTTTGAACACTTTGGAAGTTTCTAAACTTTGAATTTCAAATGCACCATGATAAAAAAATATTAGTAACAATAAAAGGTCCAATCCAACGAGAACGCAATTTACCCAAAAATAGACGAAGTCGTGACTGGTATAGAAGGACTTTTTGACCAACTTGAAACACCTTCCTAGAGATCATCTTGTCATGAAAATCCTTCGTCTTCTCTTTATAAATTCGAGCATTCTCATAGGCGTCATTGCAAATTTCCTCAAACTCTTATAGTTGTAACCTTCTATGTTCTCCATTTTCATATGCCTTCATATTGAAACTCTTGATAGCCCAATAAGCCTTGTGTTCTAACTCAACTGGAAGATGGCATGGTTTTCCAAACACCAACCGATAAGGTGATATACCGATAGGCATCTTGTATGCAGTTCTATACGCCCATAAAGCATCATCCAAGCGCAAACTCCAATCTTTTCTACTTGGATTGACCGTCTTTTCAATGATGGACTTGATCTCTCTATTTGACACTTTCGCTTGTCCACTAGTTTATGAATGATAGGCAGTTGACACCTTGTGGGTCACATAGTACTTTTTCAGCAACGTATCCACGGTTCGATTGCAAAAGTGAGTGCCTCGATCACTAATTAAGGCTCTTAGAATCCCAAACCTGGAGAATATGTTGGATTTGATAAAATCTAAAACAACTTTAGAATTATCAGTCCTAGTAGCTTTAGCTTCTACCCATTTTGATACATAATCAACAACAAGCAAAATATAGATTAAAACCAAAAGATACATGAAACGGTCCCATAAAATCGATGCCCCAAACATCAAAAGTTTTACAAAATAGTATAGGATTTTATGGTATTTCATTCCTTTGAGATATATTACCTGTCGTTTGGCAATTGTTGCATGTTTTACAAAAAGAATATGAATCACGAAATAAAGACGGCCAATAGAAACCATATTCTAATACTTTTCTTGCCGTCCTCTTAGCTCCAAAATGTCCTCCACATGCATACGAATGACAAAAGGTGAGAATTAAAATAATTTTATTTTCATGAACGCACCTTCTTATCATTTGATCTGCACAGTGCTTCCACAAGTATGGGTCATCCCATACATAGTATTTGGCATCACTTTTGATCTTATCTCTTTGAGCCTTTGACAAGCCAGAAGAAAATATATTAGTAACCAAATAATTTATAATATTTGCAAACCAAGGCAATGTCACACTTGAAGCAAACAATTGCTCATCTGGAAACATTTTTTGCAGACAAAGTTCATCCTCCATATGAACTAAATGACTTAAATGATCTGCAATACGATTTTCTGTCCCTCTTTTGTCTTTGACCTCCAAATCAAATTCACTTAAGAGAAGTATCTATCAAATTAACCTTGGTTTTGCCTCTTTCTTCATCATCAAATAGCGAAGAGCTGCATGATCAGAATAAACAATGACTTTAGTACCAAGCAAATAAGATCAAAAATTTTCTAAAGCAAAAACAACAGCTAAAAGTTCTTTTTCAGTAGTAGAATAATTTCTCTGCACCTCATTCAAAGTTCTTGAAGCATAATAAATGGCGTGAGATGCTCTTCCAATCCTTTGACCCAAAACAACACTTACTGCATAATCACTTGTATCACACATTATCTCGAAAGGCACGTTCCAGTCAGGGGGCTGTATAATTGGGGTAGAAGTTAATAGTTTCTTTAGTGTATCAAATGCCTTTTTACATGCTTCATCAAATTCAAAAGCTACATCCTTTTGTAGCAACTTGCAAAGGGGTAACGCTATTTTGGAGAAGTCGTTGATGAATCTTCGGTAAAAACCTGCATGTCCAAGAAAAGAGCGAACATTTTCTGGTGGGATAAGGTAAAGATTGAATAATATCAATTTTGGCTTTATCTACCTCAATTCCCTTAGATGAAACAATATGACCCAAAACTATACCTTGGTCAACCATAAAATGGTATTTTTCAGAGTTTAACACAAGATTTGTTTCTATACATCTTTGAAGAACAAGTATAAGGTTATGCAAGCATTTATCAAAAGAGTCTCCATAAACTATGAAATCATCCATAAATATTTCTATAATATGCTCAACATAGTCTGAAAATATGCTAACCATACACCTTTGGAAAGTAGCTGGGACATTGCAAAGGCCGAATGTCATGCGACGATATACAAAAGTTCTAAATGGGCATGTAAAAGATGTATTTTCTTAATCCTCCGGAGCAATTGTAATTTGAAAATAACCTGAATAACCATCAAGAAAATAATAGTAAGAATGGCCAGCTAACCTTTCAAGCATTTGATCAATAAAAGGTAAAGGAAAGTGGTCCTTTCGGGTTTCAGCATTTAATTTTCTATAATCTATACAAACCCTCCACCCATTCTGGACACGAGTGGGAACTAACTCATTATTTTGATTCTTTATGACAGTTAGACCTATCTTTTTAGGAACCACTTGTACTGGGCTAACTTACTGGCTATCCTAAATATGATAGATCACTCTAACTTCAAGAAGTTTAAGGATCTCCTTTTTTACTACCTCCATCATGGGTGTGTTCAATCTTCTTTATGGTTGATGGAAAGATTTTGCTCCTTCCTTAAGTAAGATACGATGCATGCATGTAGACAAACTAATTCCTTTTATATCCGCAATTGTCCAACCAATAGCCGTCTTATGCTCCTTAAGGATTTGAAGTTTATTGGAGACGATCACTGGTAATGTTCCTCCATCTCCAAGGAATACATACTTGAGGTGACTAGGGAGAGGCTTCAAGTCTGGAATAGGGGCCTGCAAAACAGAGGGTAAAGGCCTCTTGTTAGAAATTGGTAATAAAATATAAGAAACGTTACCTGATTGTTGTATTTTTGAAAAATCATTCAATGCTGCAACAGTTTCTTGCAAATCAGAACTCAAAGCTAACTCCTTATGATCTTTTTCAAGATGCTCACTAATGGCCACTTCTAATACATCTTTGCCATCAAGTTCAAAAATATCCTGTGCTAAAAAATCAACCACATCAATAGAATAAACAATATTATCATCATCAGGATATTTTATGGCATCATAAATATTAAATTTAACAATTTTACCATCAAATTCCAAAGTAAGTGTGCTACTATGAACATCTATCTTAGTCTTGGATGTCTTTAAAAATGGTCTTCCTAATAAAATTGGAGCAGTTTGATCGCCATTTTCCATATCAAGCACATAAAAATCAGCAAAAAAAACTAAATTATCAATTTGTACAAGAACATCCTCGACTACTCCCTTAGGATAGGCATTAGATCTATCAGCCAATTGAATTACAACACTAATTTTATTCAGAGGTCCAAGATTAAAATATTCATATATAGAATATGGCATGACATTGATAGAAGCTCCTAAATCTAACATGGCTTTCTTATATTTATTGTTACCTATCTTACAAGGGATAGTAAACACTCCAGGATCTTTGTATTTCATAGGGAGTTTTCGTTGAGTTACTGCAGAAACACTCTCCCCAACTTTTACCTTTTCATATCCTTTCAGCTTTTGTTTCCTCTTTATTGTATACAATTCTTTTAAAAATTTAGCATAGTGAGGTAGTTGTTTGATAGCATCTAAAAGTGGAAGATTTATCTCACATTTACGAAAAGTCTCATATAACTCATTATTTTGTTTAATTTTTCTAGATTCTGTTAAAACTTGAGGAAAAGGAGGTACTGGCTTATAATCACAAAGGGGTGGAAACTTACAATTGGGTACCTCATCATCATTGGGGACGTTCGTGTCTGCCACGGTGCTTTTCTTTTCTTCTTATTTTGACGTTGCAGGTGCTTTTTTACTGGAATGTCAACCTCTTTACCGCTTCTCAAAACGATTACACTTGTATTTTCTTTTGGATTTACTATCGTTTGAGATGGTAGTTTTCCAGAACTTTGTGCCTCTAGCTTATTAATTGTTGTAGCCATCTGGCTTATTTGATTGTCCAAGCTTTGAATGCTAGCCCTTGTCTCCTGTTGAAATTATAAATTATTAGTGGCAAGAGACTTAACAATATCTTCTAAAGATATACCAGAGTTAGAAGTTTGGTTTGGTTGTTGTTTAGGATATTGCTGCTTGTACTGTTGGTAACTTGGGCGATTTTGATTGATAGTAAAATTTGTTTGTGGATTCCTATAGTTGAAATTGGGATGATCTCTCCATCCTAGATTATAAGTGTTTGAATATGGATCGTACTTCCTTTGCGGTTGTCCAGGGAAAGCACCTACCATGTTAACTTGTTCATTGGACTCCTCTTGAAGAGTTGGACATATGTCAGTTGGATGTCCTGCTACTGAACAAATCCCACAAGCCTTTGCTGTTTGCATGTTACCTACAGCCATTTGACGAACAAGAGACGTTAAACTAGCAATTTGTTGTTCTAGGAAAGAAATATTTACCTCGTTAGCATGCCTAGATGGAAGATCTAGCCTAGTGCCAAATTGTTGAGAATTTGTCGTCATATTTACAATTAAATTTCTTGCGGCCTCAGGAGTTTTATCTACCAAAGCTTCTCCACTAGCAGCATCTATCATGCTTCTATAGTTGGTAGAAGGCCTTCGTTGAAGTACTGGATAAGTAGCTGTTCGCTAATTTGATGATGGGGGCAACTTGCACATAATTTTTTTAAAATATTCCCAGTACTCGTGGAGAGACTCTGTATTGTGTTGCCTTACCCCACAAATTTCTTTTCAGATATTGCCCCCATTGAAGCGGGAAAGTACTTCTCCAAGAATAGTCTCTTCATTTCGTTCCATGTTATAATGCTCCCAGAGGGTAGATAATAGATCCAATCCTTAGCCGAATCCTTTAAAGAAAACGAAAAGGCTCTTAATTTGATTTGCTCTTCGGTCACCCCCGTAGGTTTCATAGTTGTGCATACCACATGAAGCTCCTTTAGTTGCTTGTGAGGATCTTCACCTGCAAGGCCATGAAAAGTGGGTAATAAATATATTAGTCCAGATTTTAATTCAAAACTAGTAGTAGCATCTAAAGTTAAAAATGTAATGCATAAAGGTTGTTGGTTTAAATCAGGAGCTGCAAGTTCTTTCAAAGTTCTATTTGCAACCATGACTTCCTCTTCTTCAGGATTAGATTTGCAAAATAGTAAGGAATCCGTAGCAGGATCATTCTCGTTAGAGTTTCTTTGAGCTTCCTTCCTTAACCTGCGCAGAGTTATTTCTATTTCTGGATCACTCTGAAAATTACTTTGATTAGAAGATCGAGTTGCAATCATAAACAAGTAATAAAATGATAGCAAGCAATCTAGAATGTATATGAGAATAATTTTTTTTCTTTTTGTTTTGCTAATAAACAAAAATAATTTAATTATAAGAAAATATCACAAAAGGAACAAAAATTAACTAAAATTACTCCCCGGCAATGGCGCCAAAATTTGGCGTGCTGTCGTAGGCACCCAAAAATAAAACCTTTACTCTTGAAATAATATGTAGTAGTGAGAGTAAGGATCGTTCCCACAAAGAGTAATTTGTTTGATCTTTATGCTATATGAAATAAGATGGGGGGAGAGTTTTGAATCAAAGAAAATTAAAACGAGCTAAAAACAATTAAAGTATTAAAACAATCAAAGGAAAAAATGTTGGTCTCAGTCAACATCAACCATTGGAATATTAAAATTGATCATTGATACAAACATAAATGATCATACTTTGAATATTCACCGTTGGAAGTATTTTCTATTTCTCTTAGGCTTAGATAATTAGAAACAAACGATCTAATTAGATTTAATTACTAAATAATCCAAGATAAGCGCTGGAGATTTAATCTAGTAATTTCTTAAAGAACCAAGAGATCGATGAAGCAAAATAACACAAGCACAAGCAGTTGCATTTAATTTTGTCAAAAGTTTTTCTCCTAAGATATAATAAAACAAATTAGTTCATTAAATCTTGGTTGCTTCACAAATTAGAAAAATCAAACAATTATGGATTTGATGTCTAATTTAGCAGTAGATCGAAATGGATAAAAGACTAGTAGGCCTCCTAGTAATTAAACAAAACAATCATGAAAGTATGCATATAAAATATTCAAAACTTAAAGCATAAATCAAAAATATGAAATGCTTTAGATCTCACAAGTTTATTGATTCCAAGGCTTCTGTTTTCTTCGACCAACAAGACTTTTAGCTCCTTACGTTCACGAAAACTTCAAAAGAATTTTGGAGAAGAGGAAGAAGAGTTGTGTGTTGTTCTTCATTTCCTCCTGATCTCTACCCCTTTTATATACTCTAAATTAGTTATTTGAAGATCACAATATCTTTCCACAAATTTTCTAAGAGTTATAACAACCCAAACAATAAAATAAAATCTTTGAACAAGTTGGGAAATGGTTAATTCAGCTCTAGTTTTTGTGCATAACATAGTTGACTAAACTTCATACCTGATTTGGTCCATGATGCAACTAAAATATCGTAAAACTCAAAACATAAAAATTGTACCTCTATCACTTAGCTTTCCGAATCAATTTAGATTAGCTCAATTGGACTTCGGATGAGCAAGTTATGACCATTTCTCTATAAGGTATCGGAGTTGTCCAAAATTGATAATTAGCACTATTTTGCATTTAGTCACTCCAATTGCATCCTAGATCAAAATATAAAAATAATGAGTATCTTTAGACATCAAATGAGCATAAAGGAATATACATTAATATAAACACCCTGTTTTTAGAAAATTTTAATATATTTTTCCCCAAAAATTTACGGTATTATTCGGAAGAAGAAGCAAGGTAATTGGGAGTTAAGTATTTTTAAATATAGTTTATTGATGTTAAAATATGATGGAAATAAGATTTTGTGGTGTAAAAGGAAAATCCGGACATGTGGTATTTTTTGGTGTATTTATTGGACACCGGAGACGCGTTTAAAGCCTTAAAAACCATTGGATAAATTAAACCCATTTAACCAAACCCAAAGTGAACCTGGCCTGAACCAACCACTGCGTGAACCGAACCCAAACCAGCTTTCCGGGTCGGGCCGGGTCGGATCCGAGCCAACCCGACCCGAAACCCATTTGGGAACCTTAGCTGCTGAGTTACTATTCACCCTATAAATGTGCCTCGGCGTTCGTGCCCTAGGCAGCCGCCACCTTGAGATTTCCCTCCGCATTCGCCTGGCCGAGTTCCTCATCGCCGCCGACGACTTACCCCATAGCCGCCCCGCTCGACTCCCCTCACGCCGAGCCCGACCCCCACCTCCGCCTGGCCGAGTTCGACGCCGCTTCCGTCGACGACCGGACCCCGACAGCAGCCACCCCCGTCCAGTCCTGACACCCGGGACGCCGCCGCCTTACAGCCGACGCCTCCCCGCTCCACTCCCCTAGGTTAGACTGCTCCGGTCAGGGTCCACAACCCTGCTCCCTCCAGACGCCGAGTCGCAGCCGCGGGAACTGCTCCGGTCGACCGAGCACAGCCGGCCGACGTTCCCTCCGCCCCTCGCCGACCAGAGCCTCCCCTCGCCGACCAGAGCAGCCCCTCTCCTCCTGGCCGAGTTCAACGGAATCCTGAACCCTAGTCTGGACACAGCAACGCGGTCACAGGACACGAAGTTGACGCTCGGACGCGTGAAAACTCAGATTTACGGAGCCCTGTTCAGGTACCGATTTCTCCTAACTCACAACTCCAATTTCGATTCTGTCAGTTTCTACGCATAGACAGTATACCCCTCTCGGTGCCCGTGCAACCCGCTCGGTGCATCGCGTCCTGTGGTGATCGCACACCGCGATCCAAAAACAGGAAAAATAACACCCTATTTCATCCCGGAACTGAGTGCGCCCCGCCAAACGGGATGACTTGGTCACGTGCGGTCTTCACAGATACGTGCGCGTCGTTGATACGGTCGTGTGGGATTTCGCAGAAGTCGATTCGGAGGTGCGTGCACCCCGAAATCAACGCGTATCCGCGAACAACACCCCGTATCTGACTTTTCTGGAACATGCTGTAACTTTGTGTACACACGTCAGATCGAGACGAAACTTGCGCCATCGGACTCGTAGCAATACGCTGGTCCTGTGACCCAAGTTTGGTTCGGTTCTGAGAACGTTGACAAAATCGCGTATCGTGGGCCCCACTAGCTCCACTTGACGGCGATTTTGTGATCGGCTCATCAGAATCCAATTCTGGAAGTTTCGTTGGGTTCGTATCATCGTTCCTGACTTGTAGACACTGAGTTTGAGGAATTTGGAGACCTTTGACCCTGACCCGCTTTCTGGTGCAAAGTGTCCCACATGTGGACCCTGCTTTGGCCCGAAAATGTCCTTTTTGCCCCTGTGTCCAAATTGGACGTAAGGACAGGCATTTCTAGTAGTTTGATATCTTCTGAGATGGTTGGTGATATTTATTACAGCTTTTGGAGGAGTACCCACAGGATCCACTGATATCGGGACGATTGTGGATATTCAAACATCAGGCAAGTGTACCTTGCCAAACTCTGCAGTATTGTTATATATTATTCCTTGCTTTATTTATATTGCTGTGCATGCTCAACTTAGGACCGTGTGACGTACTTAGCATCCGATTATTAGTCGGGTGCCAACACTGTACGCAGTGTTGGGTACTGTCATTTAGAGATGGACACTCGTGACACTTTATATCCTCGTACTTGTCTTATCAAGTACCATACGACCCAGGACACTTGACACTGTTCATAAGACAGGATATTCCCGAGATATTCGTGGTGATTCTGTATAGGATACAGGACTTGACAGAGATACTATATTCATAGATACATATGACTTGTTGCATTAGTGATGATCCCGCTTGACATGGACATGAGACGTTATGGTCATGATATGCGTGGTTACATGGGGTAGGGAGAGACACAAAGGCTACAGGCTATTTTCTGTATATATCTACTACTATTGTGAGGCCGTAGACTCTCGTAGCAGAGCTAGGCACATTACGTGTTATTACCACTACCGGCTCCCTGACACAGAGCTTGTAGTGGCTCAGCCTGAGTACTCGTGCTGCTCTCACTTGCATTTTCACTTAGATGGTTACTTATTTATCCTATTATTCCATTTATTTTCTGCACTGCATTTATTTTGGCATAATCTTACTTGTACCTTGCTATGTCCCCTAAGGACCTGGATCCGGATTATGTCCCCAGGATTTGAGGACGAGATCTATCCCGAGATATACGGGACCGGAGCAGGAGCTGTTCCAGGAGCTGTACCGCCATCCGAGGACGAGGTATTAGCCGAAGACTTCCCCTGAGCATCCCTGTTCATGCTCAGTACTTATTTATTTATTTCAGTCATTTATTTGCTGGTCAGATGAACCATTGTACTAGATATTTATCGGGTTGTTCCCCGAAGCACTTTGTTGAGACTAGCTGATGATTTATCTTCCTTATTTATTCTGTGGATCATATTTTATATCTTGTGTGGATGAGATTAGTTGTGCCATGATTGTCGTAGACTTGTTATATTACAGCTTAAGTATGCCCTGGTGGATCCATTAAATTGGGACTGTCCATCGGTGCGTACTGCTGGTCATTATCACGCATCCGGTCTCACGGTATTTTAGGACTGGGGCGTGACAAAGTTTTTGTGGTGGCCCATGCAGGTCTCTGACTAAATAGTTCGGTTTCAACTTAGGGACCGAACCAGCCTGCCCTAAGGATAGGATAGATTGTAGGATCTCATCCATTATTTAAACCATTATTGAACTCTATATCGAACTCGAAATTGTTACTTGAACTGCATCCTGTGTTGATTCCTCTGTGCCTTCTTACAGTTTATCTTTTAGTTGCAGAGAAATAGATCCCAAGAACAGAGACGAGATTCCATTGGATACGCCACACGATGCTGTGGTTACTTACACAGACGGAGTGACTCCAGGAAATGGAGGACAAGCATCGCAGAGCGACCAAATCGGTCAGCCTAATCCAAGGTTCCTGAGAGATGACATCCCACCTCCACCACAGTTCACTCCCCAGATGCCAATTTTCCCGTCCGGACAATCCATGGACGGGCAACAAATATTCCAGATGATGTATGCCATGATGCAAGCCCAGCAGCAGATTCAGCAAGAGGCCCATCGCCAGGAGGCAGAGTATCTGAGGACCAGCCTGGTATCCGTATTGGAGCAGGCAAATCCACTAACGAGGCGAACAACGACGGGATCTATCACCGATTTCCGTCATCTCAAGCCTCGTATATTTTCTGGTAAAAAAGGGCCAATAGAAGTTCATGAATGGCTCACTAACATTCAACATCAGTTGGAAGCCGCTGAACTTCCGAGAGAGAAGTGGATGACTGCAGTCAGAATGCAGTTAACTGATAAAGCGCATCACTGGTGGCTAGCAGAAGAAAGGAGGCTCGGACAGGACCGAGTCACATGGGAAGAGTTCTCCAGACTCTTCCAAGAGATGTACATTCCAGCAGTTGCACGGTCAGAGCTTAGAGACAAGTTCAACCGCCTCATCCAAGGCAGTATGACAGTAGATGAATACAATGCGGAATTTATATGCCTAAGTCGCTTCGCTCCAACATTGATCTCGACAGAGGAAGAGAAAGCTGAAAAGTTCTTTGATGGACAGAAGTTCGAGCTTCAGAGATTGATTGGCTCGGTCGTACCTACATCTTATACTGAGGTCCTTGCAGCAGCACGACGCATGGAGCGCGTCACTAGAAGGGAATCGAATCTGAAGAGGCCAAACACATCCGCACCAATCAAGACAGCACCTGGAGATTCTGCAAAACGATTCCAGAGGAGTATACCAGAGAGAGCAGCACACAGGGCCATATCTCTTCCTACCTGTCACCACTGCGGCAAGGTAGGACACATTTAGAGAGAGTGCAGGCATAAATTAGGACTATGCCTGATTTGTGGATCAGACCAGCATCTATCCAGAGACTGTACTAAACATAGAGACGGAGCACCGAGACTAGCCTTGCCTGCACCACAACCAGCTTATCCAGCAGTAGGAGCACAGCAGACAGAAGCTGGAAGAGTTAGACCACCAGCTACAGGGGGCTACCAGCCGAGACCACCATTGGCACCACAGGCAGCCCTATTTCAGCAGCAGCAGCAGCAACAGTAGAGAGGTCCAGCTCAGGGAAGAGGCCAGGCATTTATATTAGCTGTTGAGCAGGAAGCTACTACAGGCGAGGTCATCGCAGGTACTATTCTAGTAGCTTTATTACCAGCATTAGCATTATTTGATTCTGGAGCATCGCATTCATTTATAGCAGCTAGCTTTGTAGCCACCCATAGAGTAGCTACCGCACCCCTTCCGAAGATGAAGAGAATTCTTACTGGAGGTAGAATTATTTCGGTTAGTGACGTCTGTAGATCATGTTCTGTAGTAGTTTGTGGAAGAGAGATGCGAGCTCAACTTCTGATATTTTCCATGCCGGATTATGATGTTATACTTGGTATGGACTGGTTAAGTCAGTACCATGCAACTCTTGATTGCCGACTTGGACGTGTTATATTTAGACCGTCTGGACATCCATAATTTGAGTTTCTTCGAGGAGCATTAGAGCAAGGAGTTCAGCCTACTCTTAGGGTACTCTCTGTAGAAGGAGAGACATGTTACCCAAGAGTCATCTCAGAATTTGTAGATATATTTCCAGATGATCTTCCAGGTTTACCGCCTGATCGGGAAATAGAATTCACAATAGACTTAACTCCAGGAGCAGAGCCTATCACTTCCTCAGTATAAATGCTGGAACCTAAGGAGTTTGTGGAGTTGAAAGAACAGGTTGACGACCTTCTGGATAAGGGTTTCATTCGGCCCAGTGTTTCACCTTGGGGAGCACCCATATTATTTGTGCCGAAGAAGGATGGAACAGTACGATTGTGCATTGATTACAGGGCACTGAATGCTGTGACCATCAAGAACAGGTATCCCTTACCACGCATTGATGATCTATTCGATCAATTGAGTGGTGCAAGGGTATTCTCGAAGATTGACCTTAGATTCGGCTACCATCAGATCAAAGTAAGGAAGGAAGATATCCCGAAAACAGCTTTCAGGACCAAGTATGGACATTATGAGTTCTTGGTAATGCCGTTTGGTTTAACCAACGCGCCAGCAGTGTTTATGAGTTTAATGAATAGAGTCTTTCTTCAGTTCTTGGATAAATTTGTGGTTGTGTTCATTGACGACATTCTAATATATTCCAAGAGCCACGAAGAGCACGAAGAGCATCTCAGAATCGTGTTAGAGACCTTGAGACAGGAAAAGTTATACGCCAAACTTAGTAAGTGTGAGTTCTGTATGGACAAAGTACCTTTCTTGGGACATATCATCTCAGGAGAAGGACTTTCAGTGGATCCAGAGAAAGTTGCGACAATAGAGACTTGGCCTACACCCACATCAGTGGCAGAGGTGAGAAGTTTTCTCGGACTCGCGGGATATTACCGAAGGTTCGTAGAAAATTTCTCAAGGATTGCAGAACTGATGACGAAGCTGACACGCAAAGACCAGGAGTTTATATGGAAAGAAGACTGCCAAAAGGCCTTCGAAGAATTGAAGAGAAGATTAACAACAGCACCTGTCCTGACTCTTCCTTCAGGGTCAGGAGGTTTTGTTGTTTACAGCGATGCATCAGGTAGTGGACTGGGATGTGTTTTGATGCAACATGGCAAAGTTATTGCTTATGCATCGAGACAGTTAAAGGTCCACGAGAAGAACTATCCAACACACGATCTGGAGTTAGCAGCAGTTATATTTACATTGAAGATTTGGAGGCACTACCTTTATGGGGAGAAAGTAGACATCTTTACAGATCACAAAAGTCTGAAGTAAGTATATACTCAGAAGGAGCTTAACATGAGGCAGAGGCGTTGGCTTGAATTGATGGTAGATTTTGACATAGATCTGCAATATCATCCGGGAAAGGCGAATGTCGTAGCAGATGCCCTCAGCAGGAAGCCTACGGCTTATTTCTTGACGATGCAGCCAGAGTTATTGAGAGATCTACAAGAACTTCAGATAGAGGTTATTTTACCAGGATAGAGTGGATTACTGGCTAATCTTGAAGTTAAGTCATCACTCGTGGAGAAGATTAAGGAGGCATTGCCCACCGATGCTAGATTTAGAAGGCTGAAAGAGAGGACGGAAGCAGGCATGCAGACAGGACTTTGCATACACGAAGACGGGACATTGAGGTTTGGAAATCGCCTGTATGTTCCAAATGGAGAATTGAGACAGGAGTTAATGACTGAAGCACATAGCTCTATATACTCTGTTCACCCAGGAGGAACAAAGATGTACCGAGACTTGAGACATTATTACTGGTGGCATGGAATGAAAAGGGAGATTGCAAGATTTGTGGCCAAATCCTTAGTCTGCCAGCAAGTAAAGGCCGAGCATCAAAGGACTACAGGTATGCTACAGCCGCTTCCTATACCAGAATGGAAGTGGGAACATATTATGATCGATTTTGTCACAGGATTTCCAAGGAGCCCCAACGGTAGAGATGCAGTATGGGTTATCGTGGATAGACTCACTAAACCGGCACACTTCTTGCCATTTAGAGTTGGACAGTCCACAGAGGTACTAGCCGACATATATATGCGACAAATCGTCAAATTTCATAGAGTGCCGGTTAGTATTGTATCGGATCGAGATTCGAGATTTATATCTCATTTTTGGAGAAGCATGCAAGAGAGTCTGGGCACCAGACTCAAATTCAGCACCGCTTACCACCCACAGACAGATGGCCAATCGGAGCGCACCATTCAGATCTTGGAGGATATGTTACGATAATGTATGCTAGACTTTGGAGGATCTTGGAAAGATTATTTGCACTTGGTGGAGTTCTCCTACAACAACAGTTATCAGACCAGCATTCAGATGGCACCATTCAAGGCATTATACGAAAGGAAGTGCAGATCGCCTATATGTTGGAGTGACGTTGGTGAACGTCAAATACTGGGTCCAGAATTGGTAACACAGATAGTGGAAAAGGTGAAACAGATTCAGAATCATCTACGAGCAGCTCAGGACAGACAGAAGTATTGGGCAGATACGCACAGACGTCCCCTAGAGTTCAAAGAAGGAAAGCACGTATTCTTGAGAATTTCTCCCACTCGTGGTACTATCAGATTCGGGAGCAGAGGCAAGTTGAGCCCAAGGTATATTGGACCATTTGACATTCTAGGGCGAGTTGGTGAAGTGGCCTATCGTCTTGCATTACCTCCATCCTTAGAGGGAGTGCATGACGTATTCCACGTCTCCCAGCTGCGAAGGTACGTGACCGACCCAAGTCATGTAGTCGATCATTCAGAGATCGCAGTAGGCCCAAGCTTGAGATATGAAGAACAACCAGTTGGCATCCTCGACGTCAGTGAGAAGACATTGCGGGGACAGACAATCAGACTGGTTCGTGTAGCATGGAAACATCATTCTCCTGGAGAATTGACTTAGAAACGAGAAGATAGTATGCGCCAGCGATACCCCCACTTGTTCGAGGAGGCAGTTGTAAACTAAGCAACCTTATATTTCCATAATTCTTTCTTTTGTAGCTTACTCTTTGATTGCGAGGACGCAATCCTTTTAAGGAGGGAAGATTGTAAACACCCTGTTTTCAGAAAATTTTAATATATTTTTCCCCAAAAATTTACGGTATTATTCGGAAGAAGAAGCAAGGTAATTGGGAGTTAAGTATTTTTAAATATAGTTTATTGATGTTAAAATATGATGGAAATAAGATTTTACGGTGTAAAAGGAAAAGCCGGATATGTGATATTTTTTGGTGTATTTATTGGACACCGGAGACGCGTTTAAAGCCTTAAAAACCATTGGATAAATTAAACCCATTGAACCAAACCCAAAGTGAACCTGGCCTGAACCAACCACTGCATGAACCGAACCCAAACCAGCTTACCGGGTCGGGCCGGGTCGGATCCGAGCCAACCCGACCCGAAACCCATTTGGGAACCCTAGCTGCTGAGTTACTATTCACCCTATAAATGTGCCTCGGCGTTCGTGCCCTAGGCAGCCGCCACCTTGAGATTTCCCTCCGTAGTCGCCTGGCCGAGTTCCTCATCGCCGCTGTCGACTTACCCCACAGCCGCCCCGCTCGACTCCCCTCACGCCGAGCCCGACCCACACCTCCGCCTGGCCGAGTTTGACGCCGCTTCCGTCGACGACCGGACCCCGACAGCAGCCACCCCCGTCCAGTCCCGACCCTCGGGATGCCGCCGCCTTACAGCCGACGCCTCCCCGCTCGATTCCCCTGGCTTAGACCGCTCCGGTCAGGGTCCACAGCCCCGCTCCCTCCAGACGCCGAGTCGCAGCCGCGGGAACTACTCCGGTCGACCGAGCACAGCCGACCGACGTTCCCTCCGCCCCTCGCCGACCAGAGCCTCCCCTCGCCGACCAGAGCAGCCCCTCTCCGCTTGGCCGAGTTCGACGGAATCCTGAACCCTAGTCTGGACACAGCAATGCGGTCGCAGGACACGAAGTTGACGCTCGTACGCGTGAAAACTCAGATTCACGGAGCCTTGTTCAGGTACCGATTTCTCCTAACTCACAACTCCGATTTTGATTCCGTCAGTTTCTACGCGTAGACAGTATACCCCTCTCGGTGCCCGTGCAACCCGCTCGGTGCATCGCGTCCTGTGGTGATCGCACACCGCGATCCAAAAACAGGAAAAACAATGCCCTATTTTACCCCGGAACTGAGTGTGCCCCGCCAAACGGGATGACTTGGTCGCGTGCGGTCTTCACAGATACGTGCGCGTCGTTGATACGGTCGTTTGGGATTTCGCAGAAGTCGATTCGGAGGTGCATGCACCCCGGAATCAACGCGTATCCGCGAACAACACCCCGTATCTGACTTTTCTGGAACACGCTGTAACTTTGTGTACACACGTCGGATCGAGATGAAACTTGCGCCATCAGACTCGTAGCAATACGCTGGTCCTGTGACCCAAGTTTGGTCCGGTTCTGAGAACGTTGACAAAATTGCGTATCGTGGGCCCCACTGGCTCCACTTGACGGCGATTTTGTGATCGGCTCATCGCGATTGTGGATATTCAAACATCAGGCAAGTGTACCTTGTCAAACTCTGCAGTATTGTTATATATTATTCCTTGCTTTATTTATATTGCTGTGTATGCTCAACCTAGGACCGTGTGACGTACTTAGCGTCCGATTATTAGTCGGGTGCCAACACTGTACGCAGTATTGGGTACTGTCATTTAGAGATGGACACTCGTGACACTTTATATCCTCGTACTTGTCTTATCAAGTACCATACGACCCAGGACACTTGACACTGTTCATGAGACAGGATATTCCCGAGATATTCGTGGTGATTCTGTATAGGATACAGGACTTGACAGAGATACTATATTCATAGATACATATGACTTGTTGCATTAGTGATGATCCCGCTTGACATGGACATGAGACGTTATGGTCATGATATGCGTGGTTACATGGGGTGGGAAGAGACACACAGGCTACAGGCTATTTTCTGTATATATCTACTACTATTGTGAGGCCGTAGACTCTCGTAGTAGAGCTAGGCACATTACGTGTTATTACCACTACCGGCTCCCTGACACAGAGCTTGTAGTGGCTCAGCCTGAGTACTCGTGCTGCTCTCACTTGCATTTTCACTTAGATGGTTACTTATTTGCCCTATTATTCTATTTATTTTCTGTACTGCATTTATTTTGGCATGAGCTTTCTTGTACCTTGCTATGTCCCCTGAGGACCTGGATCCGGATTATGTCTCCAGGATTTGAGGACGAGATCTATCCCGAGATATACGGGACCGGAGCAGGAGCTGATCCAGGAGCTGTACCGCCATCCGAGGATGAGGTGTTAGCCGAAGACTTCCCCTGAGCATCCCTGTTCATACTCAGTACTTATTTATTTATTTCAGTCATTTATTTGCTGGTCAGATGAACCATTGTACTAGATATTTATCAGGTTGTTCCCCGAAGCACTTTGTTGAGACTAGCTGATGATTTACCTTCCTTATTTATTCTGTGGATCATATTTTATATCTTGTGTGGATGAGATTAGTTGTGCCATGGTTGTCGTAGACTTGTTATATTATAGCTTAAGTATGCCCTGGTGGATCCATTAAATTGGGACTGTCCATCGGTGCGTACTGCTGGCTATTATCACGCATCCGGTCTCACGGTATTTTGGGACTGGGGCGTGACAATTAAAGAATAAAAATATGACATTTTATGTTCTCATCAATATATGTATAATTTTTGTGTGTGTGTGCTTAGGGGTGGAGGCGCAGCACAACGAGTACTAGTCAGCAGCAGTTTCAGAGTGCCGTAGCAGCCATTTCAAGGCGCAGCAGCACCACGACTGTACCGAGATAGCACCGCGGCTGCAGCTAGGTAGCAGCAGCAGTCTACACTGAGGCAGCAACAGTCCCAGCACAGCAGCACCGCGGCTGCAGCGAGGCAGTGCCGCAAAAGAGGCAGCAGCGGTCTGCAGTGAGGCAGCAACTGTCCCAGCCCAGTAGCGCCGCGGCTGCAGTGAGGCAGCACCATGGCTGTAGCGAGGCAACGCTGTAGAGGCAGCACCAGCAGTCTGCAGCGAGGCAGCTGCAGTTCCAGCGTAGCAGCGCCGCGGCTGCAGCGTGCAGTAGCACGTGCAGCGACAGTAGCGAGGCGCGCAGCAGCTAGTTTGGTTTGGTAGTTATCTAGTTTAGTTAGTCTATTAGATAGTTTAGTTGTTATTAGTCAGTATAGTTCCTTGGTATATTAGTAGTTAGTTACCTATATATATATATATACTTGTATTACTTAGTGTATATGTTTATGTGTATATTTGTATCTCTAGCTATGCATATGTATATATGTAGGTATGTATATGTATATATATATTTGTATTAGTTGAATGGGTAGTTAGTATAACATAGTAATTGGTATTAATTAATGCATATTAGTATATAGCTAGTAGTTTGTATTAGATAAATATATATTAGCCTATAGGTTAGAGATTGGGTAGATAACATATACTAAGAGCACATTACCTTGAGATACCAAGGTAAATGTCAAGGTATCGGGTTAGTACCCAAGGTATTGAGGGATGCTCAAGGTATTGGATTTGAGTATCGGTAGGGGTGTGTAGGTAGTGTGATACGCTTTGGTTCAAAGCCATGGTATCCTATTTGTATTACTTAACTAAGGTACTATATGTATTGCCTTGTGTATATATATAAATTACTATTTTTGTATTAAAAACTTGCGTATCTTAGGATACTATATCCTATTATTTTCTTAGTATCTTAGAGCTAGATTGTTTGGCCTAGATTCATAGTGTATGAACCCAATATCATTGAGATAGACTCATACAACCTAAAAATAGCTAGTTTGACCAAGTTTGACTAGTTTGGCATAGAGTTGACATAGTTTGACTATTTTGACTTAGAAATGGCTTTATGACCTAGAAGTTGAATAGTTTAATTTATTCTCATTTCCAAAATCTTGTATTAATGCAATATTCCATATATAGGTCTGTGACACCAGTTCGGACATTATTTTTGTCATTTGCTCTGGACCACAGGCGCGTACATTCTCTGATAGTTTCCATTATTTGATTACCATTATAATTTAAGTATTTAGAAATGTTACTTATGATTCTTGACATGATGGTACACAGATTGGTATTGTTATTGGATCGTTAGTCATAGGATGTTACCTTGATTATGGAGATGGTATCGGATACTGTCCTTGTTGGTATTGGATAACATTGAATATTGTAGATTAGACATTGGATAAATTGGCTAGTAACGTATAATAATTCGATCCATCATATCAGTCGGAGCGGAAGAAATACCAATTAAATATGTGATCAAGAAACTATCGGCTAGTAATGTAATCATTGGTTACTAACTAACCATGCAATTCACGTATGGTTGAGTTAGCTCCTTAGTGTAATCATTGAATCTCCCAGGCCGATCACATATTTAGTTAGTATCTCAAAATACATAGTTGTTGTAGATTCCATTATTCAGATCATTGATTACCTTGTTCTATAATGACATTATAGTTTTATTCCTTTATTCTTGTACGCATTGATTCATATTTCTATTGCTAGTATTACCTATTCTTTCACTGTTCTTGATTATCAGTTATATTTCTCATCGTAGATAGCATCCTCTATTTTACTATTTTATATTTTTATTTAATTAACCGAAACTGCTATTGGGTTGTACTTCGCTCTATTTCTGACTGAAAAATATTTTTTAGAGGACTCGAGAGAGTGGTATCCGACATACTATGGACTTCGACTTATAGATGGTGTAGACTTGGACCCACTAGTTCTGGAGTGATTGTCGGGAGGTTTATCCGGATCACTTATTTTTCATAGTTAGTTTCTTTAGCATTTTGTTACCGGATTTGTTTCCGGCTTATATTTGAGTGTTTGATTATTGTTTCTGTTGTTGATATATATATTTTGAATGTATAGTTAGACTTCCTTGATATCTTCTCGTGCTTCTAGAATTATGATTGAGTTTTGTGTAAGCTATTGTTGGCAGACTTTATATTATTGTGAGATTTTAGATAGTATAGTATACCAAGACAGCGTTCTACCGCCGATTCTGCGACGTAGGCTGGGCGTTTTTCCTGACTTGCATCCCTACATCGGGTGCGGGTCGTGACAGAGTCTAATGGTCTCTTCAAGTCTAGTCCACTAACCCATATTATTAATAATAATAATATAATATATTATATATTTTATGTAACTAAAACATTATATATATATATATATATATATATATATATATATATATTGTAAATGCCATCAAAGCCCCTACTCTAGAAATATGGTAGTCACAAGTCTACCCTCCTAAAAAAAACCATCCCCGAAATTGAACTATACTCGCATAAGAACGCAATCAGAACAATAAGAACTATACCTTAAGGCTCGAAGAGATACGGGTATTGCTCGCGCATTTTGTCCTCCCTCTCCCAGGTTGACTCACCTGGAGAGTGATGTCTCCATGCAACATGAACCAAAAGAATAGTCTGGTTCCGCAATACCTTATCCCTGCGATCCAAAATCTCTACGGGCTGCTCAGGATAGCTGAGAGTCGGACCAACCTCAATTTTTGAGTGATCTAGTACGTGACTAGGATCTACCACGTACCATCTCAGTTGTGATACATGGAACACGTCATGTACTCTCTCTAGTACAGGTGGTAAGTCTAGCCTGTAGGCAACTGTACTGACACTCGCAAGCATACCAAAAATTTTGATGTACCATGGACTAAGTTTCCTGCCTCCACCAAAATGAAATATTTCCCGTATCCAAAAAATCCGCAAGAACAATAAATCATGAACCTAGAACAATACAGTCTTAACACGCAATCTAAAACAAAATAATAACAATTTTTTTTAACAAAACCTATACCTCAAACTCCAAGGGTCTACGGTGGCTGTCGGCCCAATGCCGCTGTCTGTCTTGCGCCACTCGAAGTCTATCTGTGATAAGTTTTACCTTCTTCGCTGTATCCACGACCATCTCTGGTCCGAACAAGGCTCTCTCTTCGACATCATCCTAAGATAACGGTGTACGACACCTTC
Organism: Iris macrosiphon; assembly: GCA_036927795.1. NCBI lineage: Eukaryota > Viridiplantae > Streptophyta > Magnoliopsida > Asparagales > Iridaceae > Iris > Iris macrosiphon. Next base: position 64,441,064 of record JAYESA010000018.1, on the reverse strand, counting down.
GTCCATATAGAGCCTCGAATGGTAATATCTCAATACTGGCCTGGTAGTTGTTGTTGTAAGCAAATTCTATCAGGTGTATATGATCCTCCTAAGAATCTTCGAGATCTAGAACACAAGTGCATAGCATATCCTCGAGAGTCTGAATAGTCCTTTTCGACTGCCCGTCTGTCTGGGGGTGATAGGCGGTACTGAACTTGAGCTGAGTGCCAAAGCTAGCCTGCAAACTCCTCCAGAAGTGGAAAATGAAATAACTATCTCGATCCGAGATGATGCTCACAGGAACCCCATGTAAACTGATAATCTACCGCACATATATCTCTGCTATCTTCTCCGTCGACGTACCCACTTTGAATGGTAAGAAGTAGGCTGATTTGGTCAACCGGTTTACGATGACCCAAATCGTATCTTTTTCTCCTGGAGAACGCGAAAGTCCCGAAATGAATTCCATAGTCACGTGTTCCCACTTCCACTCTGAAATGGATAAAGGCTGAAGCAATCCACCTAGCCTATGTCTATCCGCCTTTACCTGCTGACACACTAAATATCAGGATACAAAGTGTGCTACCTCGCACTTCATAGCATACCACCAAACATGCTCCCTCAGGTCTCGATACATCTTGTTGGCACCTGGATGCATCGAGTACTGAGAGCGATACGCCTCCTGCAAAACCTCCTTGCGCAGCTCCTCGTTCGGCACACATATCCTAGTACCGTGCCGCAATGACCTATCATCAGCAATAGTGAAGTCTTCTGATAATCCTATCCGAATCTATGCCCTGATACTCCTTATAGCCTCATCATAATATTGCATAGCTTTGATTCTGTCCATCAGCTAAGACTGTATCTGCAATCCCCACATCTGAATCTCGATACTAGAAACTAATACCTTAATTCCCAAGCTCTCAAGATCGGCCAATAAGTGTCTGTCTGTCGTTAAGTACATAGACATCGGATACCTGCTCAAGGCATCGACGACTACGTTGGCCTCCCTGGGTAGTACTGTAATAAAATATTGAAGTCCTTCATCAACTCTAACCACCTCCTCTGTCTCATGTTTAACTCTTTCTGTGTAAACACATACTTCAAGCTCTTGTGTTCTGTGAAGATCTCCATATGCTCTTCGTACAGATAGTATTTCTACAACTTTAAAGCAAAAATAACCGCTGCCAACTCCAAATCGTGGGTGGGGTAGTTCTTCTCACGATGACGTAATTGCCTGGAAGCATAGGCAATTACCTTCCCGTGCTGTTGAAGAACACAACCCAAACCCTTCCCTGAAGCATCACTATATATAGTGAATCTACCTGTCCCCGATGGCAACGTTAATACTGGAGCTGTCGTCAATCTCTTCTTCAGCTCATCAAATACGGCCTGACAATCCTCCGTCCAGACAAAATCCACATCCTTCCTGGTCAGCCTAGTTACCAGTTTTGTAATCCTAGAGAAGTCTTGTACAAATCTCATGTAGTAACCTGCTAGTCCAAAAAAACTCTTGATCTCAGCTACTGAACTAGGAGTAGGCCATGACTCCACTACCACGATCTTCTTTAGGTTAACTTAGATCCTGTCACCTGTCACTATATGCCCAAGGAATTCAATCTTGTCAAGGAATAACTCGCACTTTGAAAGCTTTCCATAAAGCTTATCTTTTCTAAGAGTCTCCAAAACCATCCTCAGGTGATCCTCATGCTCCTCCGGGGTCTTCGAATACACAGAAATAACATCGATGAATACCACCACAAACTTGTCAAGGTACTGGTGGAACACCTTATTCATCAGGTTCATGAATACTGCCGGTGTATTAGTCAACCTAAACGGCATCACCATGAACTCAAACTGGCCATATCGGGTCCGAAAAGCTGTCTTTGGAATGTCTTCTTTCTTCACTTTTAGCTGGTGGTAGCCTGACTCAAGTCTATCTTTGAGAATAATTTTGTACCACTCAACTGATCGAAGAGATCATCTATCATTGGCAGCGTGTATTTGTTCTTAATAGTGAGATTATTCAGGGCCCTGTAGTCGATATACATACATACATACCGATCCATCCTTCTTCGATACAAACAAAACTAGAGCACCCTACGGTGATGAACTTGATTTGATGAAGCCCTTGTCCTGTAACTCATCAACCTGCTTCTTCAACTCTGCCAGTTCGCTGTTGTTGACCCCATAGACGTGATGTGATATTGGCTCTACACTTGGCACCAAGTCTATAGAGAACTTGACATCTCTGTCTGGCGGCAAACCTGGCAACTCCTGTGAAAAGACATCCAGGAACTCCACTATTAAAGGATGTGGCAACTCCTCTTCCTCCATCCTGGCTCCACAAAAGTGTCCCTGCTTTGCTCTGCTTCTCCTTTGGCAACCTCGAACTCTGGCTCTCCTGGCGGTCAAAATATCACTCTGTCTCCACGATAATCTATAGTAACATGGTGCCTACTCAACCAATCTATTTTGAGTACAATATCATATCCCGGAAGTAGCATTACAAGTAAGCACACACTCAACTTTCAGCCTCCTAATAAAACTCTCTGGTCCTTGCAAAAATCACTAACTAGGATAATGACTCCGCTAGTCGTGATCTTGCAAGTCCTATCTAAGGGTTCCACCTCTAAATGATGCTTAAGAGCATAAGATACAGATACAAAACTATAAAAAGTGCCAGAATTGAATAATGCAAGTGCTGGAATGGAATCGAGAAGAACTAAACCTGATATCATATCTTCTGCTGGCTCGGCCTCCTTGACCATCATTGTTGATGCTCGTCCCTGGGGTGCTTCTCTCTACTGCTGTTGGGCAAACCTCTACTGCTGTGGCGGAAGGGGTGGTCCCCTTTGCTGGCCTCCTGGTGTAGTAGGTGCTATGGCAGGCCCCTCTGAGTGTCTACTCTACCCTGACCTGGACGAGTCTGAATAGACAGAAAATCTCTCAACTAGTGCGCTGACGATCAACAAGACAAACATGTACCCATCCTCTTTCTGCAGATGTCTCTCGTGTCTCCCACCTTTCCACAGTACGCATACTGGACAGCGGGTTGGGTCTGCCTCTGCGGTTGTTACTGAATATGTCCTCGAGCTGGTGCCTGGTGCTGCTGGTGCTGATACGGCCTCTGTTGATGCTGAAAGTGGGGACGCTTGTCCGGTCCCGCGCTACCATTCTCTCCTCCAGAAATGTCGCATCCTCTCTTGGGCCTGAGGTCCAAATCATTCTCAGCAATCTGTGTCACGCCCCAGTCCCAGCATACGTAGGACTAGGAATACGTAAGCAGGCCAGCTGTATGTATATGGAGACTCCAATGTATGGAAATCATAACACATACGTACGCTGTATTATGAATAACAATAATTCACAAGTAGTATAAATTTATCACAAGTCATAGGGCAAAACTAAATCTCATCCACATAATAAATAAATGAATAAATAACCAGTCAACTATATAACTGAATCTCAATATGAAGTATTTGAGAAAGATAGTCGGGTGGAAACAAATCCACTGCCAAACTAGAATATAAAGTAACCACATTAATAATATGATCTAATTAACAATGATACTTGAAGAGAAGACCTACTCAAAAGATAAGTAGCAAGTCCTGATCCGTGCTCCTCTGAATAATTATGATCGTCTACACTTGGAAAGGGACCAGGTCCTCAGAGGAACATAAAAAGATACATAGAAGCATGCCAATAAAGTACTATAAATAAACATCCAATGGGTCGCCTAACCGTCTATGTGAATACAGTTTGAGAACAAATTTCTAACAAGTGGGCTATCTGGCTATAAATGAGATTGGCATGATTCTCTCGGAGAATCAGGGGCCTACAAAGCATGTCGTCTTTTGAACGACAGAGGCCGCCTGATAATATATATGGGTCATCATGACCACACATCTCCGGCGAAGCGTACGGGTTATACAAGGAAAGTGCAAAGGAGCCCAAATGCCTTACTTATTGTTCTCCCCACCCCATGCTCTAAGCATGTCATATCCATGACACAATAACACCTCTAATAACTGCCAAGTCTTCTAGCATGCAAATTCTATCAGCAGTTATTCCCTATTGTACGTCCCATACGTACATGAGGCCAAACCCGTCACGCAAGTTCGTGATCTATATGAGACTCACAACTCGTGTAAGAAATGTGTCACGACCAAATAAGCACAAAAAATGCCTCATGATAATGGGGTGGTCTCGTAAACTAGGTCAATATGCATATACATAAATAAAACAGAATACGATGCCACCGTCGTTGCACCTAAGTCATTCTTGGACATGCAGTTTATATAGCAGTTTAAAATATATAAACTAAATGGACAGAAATAAAATACATGCATTATATGGAATGTAAATCACAGTACAATGGCAAGGTATACTTGCCTGGCAAGAAGGCTGCGTAGTACCAATAACCTGCTCCTGAAGTCTCACAAAATAATCCAATGGCCCTATATACATATGATATAATACAATACATCATCAGCCATTACACTAGCACATACACAAGCATAATTATACTGAACTCAGAGGCTACGCTAGGGGTGATACTGGTCAACTAGCAGGGTCAAATGTGCGTCTAACTACGCGAGTATCCTGTCTTAAATGTTGTATCAAATCAGACAGTCAAACACAAACATGTGTCTAGCCAGTACGTCAGTGTACATAAGGTAGACAATTTTCTAATATTCTGGGTCACAAAGTCATATGCAATTATAGGATATCCACAGTATCCTAGGGTCGTACAGTATAAATACATATATAGTCATCATTAGGTTCAGCATTTAATTACGTATATCTATATCCATATATTTATATATTTATTAACTAATATTATATGCATACGCACACACACGTACGAGCATACTAGTCCTTGTGTTCACCGATACGGGTCTAAAATCAACCAACTATCATGAAGTATTCTAACCCTAATGTTATTCACACAAGTACACATAAAATAAAAGGAGAGCGACAGGTTCAAACCTTAGGGTACGCGCACATGGTATGAGGATCGAGGGTGACCGCTGCAGGTCATCTTCGGCGAGGGTGACGGGTCCACGATGATGAGATGATGGTGATGATGATGATGATGATGGTGATGGTGATGGTGATGGTGATGATGATGATGGTGATGATGATTGGTGATGATGATGGTGTCTGCCGTAGTCCGACGGCTCAGGAGAGGGTGAGCGGGGTATTGCTGAGGAGGTCGAGGGGGTAGACGGGTTCAGTCATGACTGGGTGGAGGAGTTCAGCGGGCTGTCGACGAGGGATATGAGGAGATAAAGTCGAAGGGGGTGGTCCAGTCGAAGATGGGAGGAGCTCGTGGTTCAGTGGCTGTGGGCTCTAGTGGTGGACGAGAACGATGTCGAGACAGGGTTGCGGAGGCAAGGATCCGGCGGAGGACACTATGGTTGATGGAGGACTCGGTGGTTGCAGAGGTCGAAGGGATCACCGGGGAAGATGAGTCGAGGGGAGAACTCTGGCGAGGTGGCTAGTGCTCGGGGTCGAGACTGCTCGTCGTTGATGGAGGCCGGGGTATGAACGGCTGTGCATGCGGAGGAGAAGGAGATCAGGATGGAGAAGGCCGGGGTCGGGTGATCGTGCTCCGACGGTTTAGTCATCCAGGCGAGGTGACGGAGACGATGGTGGTGGTGGTCCAGAGAAGAAGGTGGAGGTGGTGATGGTGGTGTTCAGGTGGGGACTCGGGATTCGATCGTCCAGGCTGTCGGGGGGATGAGGAACCGGCAGAGAGGTCGGGGAAGACCCGGAGATGGGGACTATGCCGAAAACGGTGGCGGGTCGACATGGGAAAGAGGATGGCGGACAGTGGGCTCATCCGCGGGGTCGATAGGCAGTTTGGATGCTCGACGTGGGTCAGCGGGGTTGTGGAGGCCTGCGTTCGAGGGAAGGTTGGCTGCGGTAGGTATGGGCGCTGGGTGGCCGACGGTTGCAGTCTCCGACAAGATCTGCTCTGGCGAGCAGGGAAGGAAAAGAGATGGGAGGTTGATGGGAGGTGTCGGCTGGAATAGGTTTAGGTATTTGGTGATGGTGAATAAATATATAAGGAGAAGGATATATATACATGTGAAAGAGGGTTGGCGGTTGACCTAGGTAGTTGGGCCTGGTCAACATCCTTCTTGGGATTGGGTTTTGCCTTTACATATAGAAATTTGAGGGCTAGGATTGTATTATTTCAAAATGGAGGGCCAAGGTTTAATGAGGGTTGATGTTGAGTGTTACACACTCCAAATTCATGGAGAAAAATAACATGACCAATCAATAAAGGAAATGGGATTTCTACATGTGTTTGGTCCAAAGGGGTGTGGCACCTCAATACACTTTTACATAAAAGTGCCCAACAATTAAAAAATTACACAAAGTGGGGTTTTGAATTAATTTAATTAAAATTAATACAATTGGTGTTCTAAAATTAATTAGATGTGCAAGGGATTAAAATTAGGTGAAACACAAGTGACATGGACATAGAAGACTCAGGATAGAATATTTCCATAATTTGGGTAGCACAAAATGGGTCAAGAGTGTGTCTCCAATTTCGATTGGAACGCACAAAGATACAAAGTTGGATTTATATAAAATTAAATATAATTATTTGCGACAAATATTGTGCGACTAAAATAAAGCATAAATGTACATAGTTATGAGTTGCACAAGAATCAGAATAGAAGACTGGCATGTCTAGGATAAGGGTGTAAAATTTGTAGGAAGGCAATAGCTAGTGCAGTGCTCCAATTATCGAAGCAACGGTAAGGTGCACTAAGTGATATAAATATTGTAAAATCATCTAAAATATATTGTTCTATTTCTAATTTGATTCAAACAAGCCCTAGTCTCTCTATCTAAACTTAAGTAGGCCTAAATTTTGGTCGAGGGAGTTTATAATCTACCCAACTTAAAAAAATTTTATCCTCAAAATTTAAAATAAGGCATGATTTGTTAAATCCTTCATATTCGTATATAGGACAAGTCTATTGCAATCTCTTACAAAATTTTAAATAACAATATCTATTCAAATCCATCACAATCACTTCAAAATTAAAATAACCACTGTTTAAATCAAAATTCAACCAATCATAATCTCTTCTCAGTTTTTAAATAATCAACATCCAAATCTAATTCAAATCTATATGACATCCCACATCAAGATTTATATCACAATTTTCAACTATCATAATCTCCTGTAGAAAACCATTCTAATCAAATATTATTCCTATTTTTAACTTATTAATTTTATACTCTTCAAATTTCAATTTCAATTTTCATCCTCAATATTTCAAATAGGTGTTCCAACAATCAAAATTTAACTTTTAATTCAAATCATCAATTTATAGAATTTTGAATTCAATCCATCAATGCTCATGTTTAGAGTTCTATTTATTTTTCTCAAAATTTAAATCGATGATTCAACCTTTAATATTCAAAATTTAAATCATGTGCTCAAAGTATAAATATTTGGTCCGCAATTTTAAGATTTTAAAATTTATTAAATCCTCATCATCTTAATCATTCTTCTAAAATTTCTCAAAATTAAAATAACTTAAATATATCAATCTAATCTTACTTGATCACAATCTAAAAGAAATTTATCTCAAGTTGACAATGCAATCTTCTACCTAACTTAGAATTTACCCATCTATCACACAAGGCTATACTTTTAAGAAAAATATTCCTCAAATTATTTAATTATGTTATTCAATCCTCAAAAGTTTTTAACCCACAAAATATCTCACATGCGATATGTCCTTAATTACAAAAAATAGTCACCAAGTAATGCGATTGGCCTATGGGATATATCTAGTCTTCTCCGTGTATCAACTTATACCAAGGACGAGCATCCGCCTTTCCGAAATAGGGGAAGACGGAGAACAATAATAAAGAATTCAAGGAGGAGGTGATAGAATACAAGGACAAGGTTCAAGGAGATTAAAGAATTCAAAAGGGAGTTGTCAAGGCAGTTGTGGATTAAAAATCTATTTTGGTAAATTCGTATTCGCATGTTCCTATCAGAACAGTTATGTACCTGATATGATATGCTCTGACCTGTCTAGAGGGCAAGTATATTCGTCTAACAAGTTGAGTCAACTATATATCTTAATCCACGTAAAGTAGTCATGCGAAGAGCGAACCAAGCGCACGATGGTTGATCAGACCATAATACACTAATTCTAAATAGACAATTGTATTAGTGTATGCATCCAATAACACGTAAGTCATGAATAAGCTCGATAAAAGAATAAGCTTGCAAAACTAGGCTATAATAGCAGCATAAGTCGAGGTAGTCCAGAAAATATAAGTACGCTGGATTATGATGGAAGAATGTATAACCTATATGGAGATATGGGTATAAATTACGTGATTTAAAACTAAGGATAATCATTAATCATAATATAAAAGAAGAACTCAAACTATCAAGTTCTACTATGCACATAATTTCAAATTTCAAGATTATAACTATAATCCTAGCAAACTACATATCTTAACCTAAAAGAATATCATTTGGCCTACAATCCGAAGGGTCAGGTGGCACAAATTAAAAGATGCAGAAAAGAAAAATATAATTAGTCATCGCACAAATAGCGAGCGTTATGGTTTCAGAGGAACAAGATATGAAATTAAAAATAGAGAGACTCTTGATAATATCATGATTTTCTAAGGGGAAAGTGGTATGCTAGTCTCTATGTTTGAGATATGATCAAGGAAAATATTATATTCAATCCTCTTGGCTTCCTAAGGTACTGTTATGCTAATATCAAGACAAGAATCTAAATTTATTATTCTAATCTTATCTTACTATGAAAGTTAGGTTTAGTCCTAATACTCAATCTTGGGTTTCTATTGGTTCCTCAATACTAGGGTCAAACAATATGGTCAATTTTATAACTAGCCCTAGTAGTGTCTATACTACTCTCAAGTCATTCCTAAATATATCAAGGGATAATGGTCAATTAATCTACAGGTAAGGGATGCTAGGGTTCATTAGGTATTCTAAACTTAGTGATGTGTCAATATCTAGTTGTATTCTTAGTAGGAACGTTACCCTAATTATTATCGTAATAATAAGGATTCCTATATTCTAGCAGAAGGCTACACTCAAGGAACTATTAGGGAAGCACATGAACCAAGCATGATGCAATTATTTTAAATAGAAAGGATTGGAAGAAAGGTGAGTCATAGTCAAATATTGATGAGATCCTATACTCTAATCCTATTTGCAGGCTTGCTCGATACATTAACGTAACCGAGACAATATGCTCTCGACCTGCATGGACCACCACTAAAAACATGTCATGCCCCAGCCTCAAAATATGTAGGACTAAAAATACGTAACCATGCCAGCCGTATATATATGGAGACTCTAATATATGGAAACCATAACACATACGTACGCTGTATTATGAATAACAATAATTCACAAGTGGTATAAATTTATCACAAGTCACAGGGCATAACTAAATCTCATCCACAGAATAAATAAATGAATAAATAACTAGTCAACTATATAACTAAATCTCAATATGAAGTATCAGAGAAAGATAGTTGGGTGGAAAAAAATCCACTGCCAAATTAGAATATAAAGTAACCACAATAATAATATCATCTAATGAATAATGAGACTCAAAGAGAAGACCTCCTCGAAAGATAAGTAGCAAGTCCTAATCCGTGCTTCTGCGAATAATCATGATCGTCTACACTTGGAAAGGGGCCAGGTCCTCAGAGGGACATAACAAGATACATAGAAGCATGCCAATAAAGTACTAAAAATAAACATCCAATGGGTCGCCTAACCGTCTATGTGAATTCAGTTTGAGAACAACTTTCCAACAAGTGGGCTATCTGGCCATAAATGGGATTGGCATGATTCTCTCGGAGAATCAGGGGCCTACAAAGCATGTCGTATTTTGAACGACAGAGGCCGCCTGATAATATATAGGGGTCATCATGACCGCGCATCTCCGACGGAGCATACGGGTTACACAAGGAAAGGGCAAAGGAGCCTAAACGCCTTACTTGTTGTTCTTCCCACCCCATGCTCTAAGCAAGTCATATCCATGACACGATAATACCTTTAATAACTGCCAAGTCTCCTAGCATGCAAATTCTATCAGCAGTTATTCCCTATCGCACATCCCATATGTACATGAGGCCAAACTCGTCACGCAAGTCCGTGATCTATATGAGACTCACAGCTCGTATAAGAAATGTGTTACGGCCAAATAAACATAAAAAATGCCTCATGATAATGGGGTGGTCTCGTAAACTAGGTCAACATGCATATATATATATATATATAAAACAGAATACGACGCCACCGTCGTTGCACCCAAGTCATTCTTGGACGTGCAGTTTATATTGTAGTTTAAAATATATGAACTAAATGGACAGAAATAAAATACATACATTATATGGAATGTAAATCACAGTACAATGGTAAGGTATACTTGCTTGGCAAGAAGGCTGCGTAATTCCAATAACCTGCTCCTGAAGTCTCGCAGAATAATCCAATGATCCTATATACATATGATATAATACAATACATTATCAGCCATTACACTAGCACATACACAACCATAATTATACTGAACTCAGAGGCTACGCTAGGGGTAATACTGGTCAACTAGCAGGGTCAAATATGCGTCTAACTACGCGGGTGTCCTGTCTTAAATGCTGTATCAGATCAGACAGTCAAACACTAACATGTGTCTAGCCAGTACGTCAGTGTACATAAGGCAGACAATTTTTTAATATTCTGGGTCACAAAGTCATATGCAATTATAGGATATCCATAGTGTCCTAGGGTCGTACAGTATAAATACATATATAGTCATTATTAGGTTTAGCATTTAATTACATATATCTATATCCATATATTTATATATTTATCAACTAATATTATATGCATATGCACACACACGTACGAGCATACTAGTCCTTGGGTTCACCGACAAGGGTCTGAAATCAACCAACTATCACAAAGTATTCTAACCCTAATGTTATTCACACAAGTACATATAAAATAAAAAGAGAGGGACAGGTTCGAACCTCGGGGTACGCGCACAGGGTACGAGGATCAAGGGTGACTGCTGCAGGTCATCTTCGGCGAGGGTGACGGGTCCACGATGATGACGATGATTGTGATGATAATGATAATGATTGGTGATGATGATGGTGTCTGCCGGAGTCCGACGGCTCAGGCGAGGGTGAGCGAGGTGTTGCTGAGGAGGTCGAGGGGGCGGACGGGTTTAGTCGTGACTGGGTGGAGGAGTTCAGTGGGCTGTCGACGAGGGATGGGAGAAGATAAAGTCGAAGGGGGTGGTCCAGTCGAAGATGGGAGGAGATCGGGGTTCAGCTGCTGTGGGCTCCAGTGGTAAACGGGAACGATGTCGAGACAGGGTTGAGGAGGCGAGGATCCGACAGAGGACACTGTGGTCGATGGAGGACTCGGCGGTTGTAGAGGTCGAAGGGATCACCCGGGAAGATGAGTCGAGGGGAGAATTCAGGCGAGGTGGCTGGTGCTCGGGGTGGAGACTGCTCGTCGTTGATGAAGGCTGGGGTGTGAACGGCTGTGCATGCGGAGAAGAAGGAGATCAGGATGGAGAAGGCCGGGGTCGGGTGATCGTGCTCCAGCGGTTTAGTCGTCCAGACGAGGGGACGAAGGCGATGGTGGTGGTTGTCCGGAGAAGAAGATAGAGGTGGTGATGGTGGTGTTCAGGTGGGGACTCGGGATTCGATCATCCAGGCGGTCGGGGAGATAAGGATCCGGCGGAGTGGTCGGGGAAGATCGGAGATGGGGACTATGTCGAAAACGGTGGCGGGTCGACATGGGGAAGAGGGTGGCGGATAGCAGGCTCATCCGCGGGGGAGATGGGCAGTTTAGCTGCTCGGCGTGGGTCAGCGGGGTTGTGGTGGCCTGCGGTCGAGGGAAGGTTGGCTGCGGTAGGTCAGGGCGCTGGGTGGACCGCGGTTGCAATCTCTGGCAAGATCTGCTCCAGCGAGCTTAACGATCTGGGAAGGGAAGGAGATGGGAGGTTGATGGGAGGTGTCGGCTTGAATAGGTTTAGGTATTTGGTGATGGTGAATAAATATATAAGGAGAAGGATATATATATACATGTGAAGGAGGGTTGGGGGTTGACTTAGGTAATTGGGCCTCGTCAACATCCTCCTTAGGATTGGGCTTTGCCTTTACATGTAAAAATTGGAGGGCTAGGATTGCATTGCTTCAAAATGGAGGGCCAAGGTTTAATGAGGGTTGATGTTTAGTGTTACACACTCCAAATTCATGGAGAAAAATCATATAACCAATCAATGAAGGAAATAGGGTTTCTACATGTGTTTGGTCCAAAGGGGTGTGGCACCTCAATGCACTTTTACATAAAAGTGCCCAACAATTAAAAAATAACACAAAGTGGGGTTTTGGATTAATTTAATTAAAATTAATACAAATGGTGTTCTAAAATTTATTAGAAATTGGAAGTACAAGGGATTAAAATTAGGTGGGACACAAGTGTCATGGACATAGAAGACTCAGGATATAATATTTTCATAATTTGGGTAACAAAAAATGGGTCAAGATTGTGTCTCCAATTTCGATTGGAACGCACAAAGATACAAAGTTGGATTTATATATAATTAAATATAATCGTTTGCGATGAATATTGTGCGACTAAAATGAAGCACAAATGGACATAGTTATGAGTTACACAAGAATCAGAATAGAAGACTGGCACGTCTAGGATAAGGGTATAAAATTTATAGGAAGGCAATGGCTAGTGCAGTGCTCCAATTATCGAAGCAACGGTAAGGTGCACTAAGTGATATAAATATTATAAAATTATCTAAAACATAATGTTCTATTTCTAATTTGATTCAAACTAGCCATAGTCTCTCTATCTAAACTTAAGTAGGCCTAAATTTTGGTCGAGGGGGTTTACAATCTGGGCATCCATCAGAATGCCCTCAAAGGTAGCAGTTCGATATCCAGAAGTACGAGACTTGATATCTATCATCAGTCCCTTCCCGAACTTCTGGTCTCGGTCTCCTGGGTCCCAAATTATCGACTGTGCGAAACGACTCAAGGAACTGACTCTCCAAGGCTTCCAGGGCCACGTCGGGAAAGAACTTCTCCTTGAGAAGCTTCTTGAAAGCCTCCCAAGTAAGTCCTCTAGCAGTAAGTCTCGGCTCCGTATAATACCAAGTCAATGCGATATCAAACATCTAGCGGCCGGCGGCCTCGATCTGCAGACTCTTTGGAATTTGAGCCAAGCGTAAGTTCCTCTCTATGTCCTCCAGTAAGTCGTTGGCGTAGAGTATCCCCTTAACACCCTTGAACTCCTGAGGCATCATCCTTTTGAATTCTACTATAGTGCCTGGTCTCTGTTGTGGATGCTACTACTGGCCAGGATGCTGTTGTGCGACTCTCTTAACTACCTGGAGAGCTACCCGATGAGCATTCTCCATGCTCTCCCTCATTAACTTAGTCTGTGCTTGGTGTACCTCTGCCTGCATCCTCTGTGCCTCAGCCTCAACTAGCTGAGCCTTTGCCGACGTCCTCTGAGCATCCACCATGCCCTTGATCAATGTGAACATCTGTGTTCCGTCAGCGGGCATACCTCCTGAAAATATAATTTATGGTGGTGGATGGTCCTCCGTAACAGCCGGGACAACCCTCTGGATAGGTGAGGGAGGAGGACCCACAAAAACTGCAAAAACTCCTACACGAACATGTGAAGTAGGTGGAGAAACTCCAACTGTCTGGGTAGCAAGTTGAAAGGTGGCAGTGTCATGACCCGCACACGAATATTCGGGCACGAGTACGTGCGTACGTCCAGCCTACACCACAGAATCGGTGGTAGAACGTTGTTTGGGATAATTTTAACTAACATCTCAACAATATAATATGGTACCTATCAATCATCTCAACTCTAAATAGAGGAATAATACAAATGTAACTAAACTCAATCACAATACAAACTTAGAAAGATAAAGTACGAATAAAATAGCGAAGGAAAGAACAAGATACAATCCACAAGTCTGAAATAATATACAAGCCATGAATCTCAAAGAATAGTCTAATACAAGTCCACCAAAACATGTAAACTAAACCTCCTCGAGCTGTACAATTAAGTCCTCCTGGTCTACAGCAGTATCCTCTAAAGGTAGTCCCTTATGTGGTCTATAAAATATGGGACACTAATCTATGAGCCAATCATATAGAAAAATATATCCAGTTAAGATTGGAGCGAAGTACATACCTCTGAAAGCAGTTTCAATAACATAATCGAGCATATAAAATAAATAATAGAATGAATACAAGATACTAAATATCTGAATGAATGAACAAGAGGAAACATGTAATATACTAGAATAGAGAACAATAATATGAATATCTGCAATATGAAGAAGTAACTGAAATCTAACTAATATGCCTCAGAATACAAGTTCATTATGTGATCAGTTTGGGTTGAATATGATCAATAAGGTAAGTCGATTATAAGTGTAGTATGTAATCGGTATGTACATGAATAAAAATGGGAGTTTGATCATATAAATAACTCTTACTCTTTTATTCCCAACTAATACCAATGGATCCAATTATGACACATTACGAACACAAATATGGCAACTGAACATGAGCAGTGGGTATACACGAATATAATCACAATAAACATGAGCAGTGTGTGAACACTAAATATAGTAATTAATACCCAATATACATGATAAAATATATGTACATGAGTACCCGCTGAACACGGTAGGGGATAACATCTCCTGACGGGATCCATGTAGTACTAGTCCGTTAAATCACTGTGTTGGAATCAAGTATACAGTTCTAGAACATGAATATATACACTATTATGAATTAAAAACTAACAGAAAAATGTATTCACCTGAAGTCCTGAACAAGGTGTGTGTCTCGATGCCCAAGCTGGTGTCACACAGACCTATATATGGTATGTTGCATCAATACAAGGTTCTTGAATAAAATTAAGTTAAACTGGTTGTAATTCTAGGTCATAAACCATTTCTAAGTCAAACCGACTATTTCTAGGGTGTATGAGTCCAACTCTAAGATACTAGGTCAATACACTATGAAACTAAGCTACACTATGCTACACTAAGATACTATGAGGCACACAAAAGGCCGTATCATAGGATACGCAAGTTTTTAATATAAAAATAGTAATTTATAAATACGTACAAGTCAATACATATAATACCTTAGCTAACTAATGCAAATAGATACCTTGGCTTTGAACCAAAGCGTATCACACTACCACACACCTATCTCGATACTCAAACCCAATACCTTGAGTATCGACCCATTACCTTGACATTACCATGGTATCCCAAGGTAATTCAAATTCTCATACATATAGCTAATATATAGCTAATACCCCAAAATACTAATTTATACTAACATAACTAAACTATTTAAACTATTAACTACTAATATTTATTACATACTAGTACATAGATACTAACTTAACAATATAATACTTACTAACTACATATTGTTACTAGGCTAACTATTAAACTAACAAGTATATCACTAACTATTTCTAAACTAACTTTAAACCATTACCTTGCTGACTGAAACTACCTAACTGATAAACTCTCCTATCTCACCTTGCTATGTTGATATTGATACTGGGACTTCTCATTGCTTCCGATACTTTCTGTTGACCCGAGCCTTGCTGCTGCAGTGAGGTTGCTCCCTTGCTGTGCTAGCATACTGAACTACAGTTGCTGAAACTGCCCGACCTTGCTGCGGTGAGGAACTACTACTTCTCCTGCCTTGTCTCGAGCTGCTCACTGCAGCTGAGACTCCTCAATGCTCTTCTCTGCTTGCTGTTGAATCAGCAAACTGCTACTTTCCCCTAGTTCAGTTGCAACTGCACATTGCACTGACTGCTCTCCCCCTTTGACAATAATGCACTGGCTGCTGTGCAGTGGCTCAAGGTGGTTGATGTACTGCTTTTCTCATCCCGAGCCCTCTCACTCACTGACACACACTCACACACAACATGCCACACACACATATACATATGTACACCAATATATATGTCAATCTATATATATATATATGCACTCTCTCTCATATATATATATATATAACCATACTTATAGGTATATAGATGCACATATACACAAATAAATAGATATAAACATACATACATATACAGTTAAATATATATACACTGTATAGATATCATATATATACATAGATATACATATACACTTATACATAATATAGTATCTCATATATACTTATACTCAATAACTCATAGCTATTGTAAACCCCCTCACCCAAAATTAGGTCTACTTTGCGTAGATAGAGAAATTAGGTCTAATTAGAACCCAATTAGAATTAGAACACGACATTTTATTTAATTACGCAATATTTATGACACGTAGCACACCTTACCGTTGCTTCGATAATTGGAGCACCTTGCTAGCCATTGCCTATCTACAAATTTCACAACCTTGTCATAGACGTTCCCGCCTTCTATTCTGACCTTGGTGTAACTTATAATTATGCTTTCTTGTGCTATATTTTAGTCGCACAACACACTACTAGAATAAGCGGGATTAGCGACGTTTTTTAGCGACTCCATGTAAAAATATCGCTAATTTAGCGACTCCATGTAAAAACGTCGCTAGACGTCGCTAATTGGCGACATTTAGCGACGTTTAGCGACTTTTATTTAGTTTTTAAAAGATTAGTCGCTATAAGTTCAATTTTGGTCGCTACACGTCGCTAATATATCTAAGTTAGCGACGTATATAGCGACGTTTATATTAAAAATATTTAGTAACGTGTTTAGCGACGTCATTAACGTCACTAAAGTTTAATTTAGCGATGTCTTTTTTTGACGTTGCTAGACGTCGCTAAAATTTGGTTAATTAGGGCTCGGTTTCATTTTTCCCCATCTGTCAAAAATTCAAAACGAAATTTTTTTCCCCCGCCCACCCCCCCGCTCCATCGACCGCCTGCTCCGTCGACCGCCTCTCCACCGCGGCTACTCCGGCATCCCCCTCCTCCTCCTCGAGCTCTAGGTAAACCCTAACTCTCTCTCTCTCTCTCTCTCTCTCTCTCTCTCTCTCACAGAACACATGTGACACTGACACAGACACGACACACACATACAGACAGTGACACAGACACGGCACACACACACACACTGACACACACACGATAAGGACCTAGGGTTAGGGTTAGGTTTTTTGACATAGGGTTAGGGTTAGGTTTTTTGACATGGGGTTAGGGTTCGGTTCGAGAGCAAATGGAACTCTGTAGCTCAGTATACAGATATCCAAACTAAGTTGAAAAAGATCCCGCCGACTCCAAAATACTGGGGAAGGAAGCAGATTGGTAACCTCCAGGAAGAGATTAAGAAGGGGAGAACAAATTAGTCAATCTTCAAAAGCTTCCACATACTGATACTACTCAATCATCAAAAGCTTCCACATACTAAATTTTGACCAATTTTACTTTGCAATGTCATCTACAAGACTATTACCAAAATCTTGGCTAATCAAATTTGATCCGTTCTCGACAAATTGATATCTCCATTCCAAAATGCCTTTGTCCTTGGGAGGCAAATATGTGACAATGTGATAATAGATTTACCAGGATCCAAATTCCCTCAGGGTTAAGGTATAGACAAGTATCGGGTAGGTGTTCACCAGTCACTTGTTGCATGCCAATACAGCCCTTAACTGATACTGTGGTATCAGGGATTTAATTGGCAAGAGTGATCAGTGCAGTGCAGTTCAATTAGAGTGAAAGTATGTATTATATCAGTTATGAAATAAAAGTATTGCTTATTTTAGACTTTGATAAATGGTCAGTTGTTTTGAATATTGCTTATTTTAGACTTTGATAAATGAAAGTATGTATTATATCAGTTATGATTTTTATAGCACGGTTAAGTTATGAAGTTAGGTGATAAACCACTGTATGTAATGATTTATATGATACATACTGTCAATTTTGCAGAAGTATCTAGAAATGGATATGAATTACTATCTGCGTCATCGTTCGTAGAAGTACAACCGTCATCCTGATGACATGTGCGGTGTACGGGATGAATTCATTGAGGGTGTACAGCAGTTCCTGCAGTTCGCCAAGGCGTTCCCTCAGTACATGGACGGTACCAAAATTAAGTGTCCGTGTGTGAGATGTCGCAACAGGAAATATCATCCAAAAGTGGAAGTTACATATCATTTATACTCGAAGGGCTTCACGCCGAATTACTATCAGTGGACCGCGCACGAAGAACTTGTATCTCTAGCATCGGAGTCGGAACCCTATGTGGAGTCGTATATGGATGTCTACGACCACGATGCTTACGACGATAGGTTGGTGAACATGGTTTATGATGCGGCGGGGCCTTGTTTCAATCCGGACAATTATGATACGGCGGAACCTAGTTTCAATTCGGACAATTATGATGCAGCAGAGGAGGCACCGAATGCCGATGCTGCAAAGTTTATGGAGTTGCTGGAGAATGCAAGGACTCCACTATATCCTGGTTGTGAGGATCATTCACCGTTGGAGGTGGTTACAAGATTATTGAGCATCAAGTCCGATTTTAACATATCGCAAGAATGCTATAATCGACTGCTCGATTTGATTATAGAGATCTTGTCCGAGGGTGCAAAGTTGCCTAAAGACTTCTATCGATCTAAGAGGATGGTGAGATTACTTTGGATGGGATACGAGAAAATTGATGCATGTCGCAACGGGTGCATGTTGTACTACAAAGACGACAAGGATGAAGATGCGTACAGATTCTGTGGTGCTGATCGCTACAAGGCCACTGTTAGAGGAAAGTCTGTTGGTGCAAGGAAGCCTATCGATTCGATGCACTACTTGCCTTTGATGCCGCGGTTGCAGCGGTTGTTTATGGTTAAGGAGACTGCAGAAAATATGAGTTAGCACAGGCAAAAACAGATCGAAGGAGTATTAGATCATCCATCCGATGGAGAAGCATGGAAGCACTAAGATCGAGAGTATTCATATTTTGCCGAGGAAGCACGTAATGTCAGATTGGGGCTCTCCTCTGACGATTTTACCCCATTTAGACTTTTGGGCTCCCAGTATTCGTGTTGGCCTATGATCGTCACTCCGTATAATCTACTGCCTTGGATGTGCATGAAAACTCCGTATATGTTCCTAACCGTTATTATTCTGGGTCCGAACAATCCGAAGAGGAACATCGATGTGTATTTACTGCCTTTGATAGATGAGTTGAATCAGCTGTGGAAAGTAGGTGCCAACACGTACGATGTTTCTAGAAAATAGAATTTTCAGATGAGGGCAGCACTTATGTGGACCATCAACAACTTTCTGACCTATAGAATATTATCGGGATGGAGCACCCATGGTCGTCTCTCATATTCGTATTGCATAGCCGTACTCATGATTTTCGTTTGAAACACAGAGGCAAACCGTGCTTCTTCGATTGTCATCGATAATTTTTGCCGAAGGATCATCCGTACCGAAGGAACCGGAATGCTTTTCGTACGGGAGTTGTGGAGAAGGTCAATCCACCGCCAAGGTGGCCCAGATGCACGATATGGGAAGAGGTAAAAGATTTACCAAGTGCTATCGAAGAGCCTGCTAAGGGGTACAAGTGTGACGAATTTGGTCGCACCCATAACTGGACGAAGAGGAGTATATTCTGGGATCTGTCATATTGGAGCACCAATCTGATCAGACATAACCTTGATATCATGCATATCGAGAAGAATGTGCTTGATAACATAATTAATACTGTAATAGAGGTAAAGGGGAAGACGAAAGATAATCCAAAGGCCAGGTTGGACTTAGAAGAAATATGTAGACGTCCTACATTGCATTTGATAGAGGAGGGGAATGAAAAGTTAAACCTAAGTCAGTTTTCTCACTGGAGAAAGAGGATAAAGGTAGACTTTGTAGGTGGATTCAGGGTCTAAAGTTTCCAGACGGGTACGTGTCAAACTTGAGAAGATGCGTCGACCTCAAGGAGAACAAACTGGTGGGTATGAAGAGCCATAATTATCACGTATTCATGGAGAGGTTAATTCTAATTGTATTTCGAGAATTCTTACCGCAGGTCGTTTGGGACCCATTGACAGAGCTGAGCATATTCTTCAGAGATCTTTGTTGTACTAAGTTGGTCGTCGATCGTCTAGAAAAGCAAGAGAAGGACATTGCGGTAACACTATATAAGCTCGAGAAGGTGTTTCCTCCTTGATTCTTCGACTCTATGGAGCATTTGGCAATTCATCTTTCCTATGAGGCACATGTTGGTGGTCCTGTCGGTTATCGGTGGATGTACCCCTTCGAGCGGCATCTGAATCACCTAAAGAGAAAGGTAAAAAATAAGGCACGGGTTGAGGGCTCTATTTGTGAAGCTTATGTTCTCGAGGAGATTATAAACTTTTGCTCGACGTATTTCAACCCGCATGTTGCTACTAATAGGACGAAAGCTCCGAGAAACGACGACGCATATCAAGAATCTAATGATGTAATACTCAAAGTATTCAATGCGTCCGGAAAGCCTTCGAAAAAAATGAAGAAGAGATATTTGAATGACGATGAACTAAGGGCTGCTCAATTGTATATATTACTCAATTGCGATGAGGATAAAGTGGAGAAGCTAGAGGGGTAAGTAAATAATACGTCCACGTTTACATCATCTCAATATAATAATATAAGATACTATTATGCTACTAATCAGCATTTGCTTCATTATTTTTCAGCACATATAATGATGAGTTGAGGTTGGTTAGACCCTACATAACAGACGAAGAAGTAGAACAAGATATGAGATGCCATTTTCCTTCTTGGTTGAGCGCATATGTAAGATGCTTGGTAATTACTTTTTATTTCTGCACTTGCAAAATAAATAACTTACTATCGCTACTTTGGTATTAGGTCGATCGTCTAATAACACCCGAGACTGAATCTATTAGAACTCTAGCCAAGGGACCAATTACTGCCGTAAAAATATGGCCAAGTTTCTGTGTGAATGGGTTCAGGTTTAAGTCAACAAATGCTCCTATCAGCGACAGCTTTCTGGATCTTGATTCCACGAAAAATAGTTGTTTGTGTATCAAATCTTCGAACTACAAATACGTCAATCCGGACAATAATTTTTTTGGCATCTTACGAGAGATTGTGGAGTTGACATATAATTATGGCACAGAACCTGCTAATATCGTACTATTTAGGTGTGAATGGTTCGATCCGATTCAAGATCAAGGTTAGAAAATTGACAAGCATGGCCTTGTGGATATAGACTACAAGCGTAGATATGAAGGCTACGAACCATTTGTCCAATCAAGTCAGGCTCAGCTCGTATAGTTCACAACTAATCCTAGAGGGGGGACAGCGAGGTCGGATTGGTGGGCAGTATGCAAGACTAAAGCTAGAAATACCTTTGACATTGACGAAATAGCTTATCAGAAGGACGATCTACCTCTTTTAACAAAAATTGTAGATGTGGACTCAACGGAAGTTACTCATTACACGAGTAATAATGTAGAAGATATAGAATTATCCGAAGAGAAAGACGAAGTAGATGAAAGTGAAGATGAGGAAGTGGAAGAGGAGGATGAGGAAGGCGAAAAAGATGAATTTTCTGAAGATGATTGAAAATAAAATATATTACATGTAGAATGTAACTATATTTTGACTGTAGAATATAGATCAAGGTTGAAAAATTGACAAAGTAGAATGTAACTATATTTTGACTGTAAAATATATTACATTAACGAATATATGTATTATATTTTGACTGTAGAATGCTTTGAGATAGAGATATGCATCACATTTCGACTGTAGAATTAACTATATATTTGTGTTTCTCTATATTCATCATATGTTGTTATCAGATATGACAGGACGACACGAAGGATTCGGCAGGTCCCGAGGTAGACAGAATGCTCCTCCGGTACTGGCTACTGTGGGTTCCGGATCATCGTCGCCCAGTACTCTAGTATATCGATCACTCATATCTCTGACTGTTGGGACGAGTAGTTCCAGGCGTGATAGTACACCCTCGTCCAGCGTTCCTCCTGCTGACGGAACCATGGGGACAGATGAGCATGTCGAGGAGGTCGTGGTCACGTTGTCCCAGCATCAGCAAGATCCTCCATGCGCACCTCCGGAGGAGACGAGGACAGAGATTTAGGCCGACGGTACAAAGTAAGTCAATTAGATAGTTTAGTATAATATATATCGTATATTTCTTTATTCATCGTATATTGACTTTTTCAGTATTCTAAATTATTATCTCTGTATAGATATCGTCCATCGACGGTTCAGAGACGCCTGGGCCAATTTTTGAGGAACAACTACGGTGGCCCTTGGATCAACTACTCTGAGGCTCCGGAGGAGAGGAAGGCATTCTGGTTTGCGCACTTCCAGGTAAAAGTATATTAAATAAATTCTCTAATTTATGCATATTATATAACTTATCCGTGATGCTCACTTACTAAATTATTTATTGTAGCAAACATATTTTTATCCTCCGCACCGGGCCGAGTTGATCGAGCGGCTCTTTCCGACCGTTGGCGCCAAGCTTATCCGAGATGCTCTGGATGACCAAAAGGCTCGTGATCATGCTGAAAAACTGATCCAAGGTTGGATCATGCCTGAGCAGTGGACTACGATGAGGGCTAGATTCGACGATCCGAGCTACAAGGAAAGGTCTGAGAAGGCCAAGGCGGCTAGGTGGAATGCTGCCAAGTGGTGTGGTGGCTCGATTTCGATGTTAGAACATTTCCATCGTTTGGTATATTTTTTCTTTTAAATTATATTATTTTAATATAAGTACCATAAAATGGTAGTAGGAAAAAATGTTTAAGTTTAGTACTAAATAATATAATTTTAACAGGTACAGAGGGGTGAGGATGCCAACATGGTGACCGTTTTCTTGGCCACCCATCGCAAGGATAAAAATCTCATTGATGAGAGGGCCTCGCAGACCTATGTAAGTATTACTTTACTTTGTGTTAATTTTAATATAACTTAGACAATTATCGAGTTTCCAAACCTTTCTAGGCCGAGTATCTTAGGCTGCGTGAGCGGGCGACTGTTAGTGCACCTACACCTGGAGAGGCTGGTACTTCATCGCAGCCCGCTTCAGCTCCGTCGACGGATGACCTGTGGGTGACCACAGCTGGTGGTCTCCAGAGGGGTACGTACTACGGTACGGGCTCCTATGGTGCCCTGGTTGCGACACAGTCATCTAGGGCCTCCTCGACAGTTGCGTATTCCACACAGCCCTCGCAGTCGCAGCCCTCGCAGTCGTCGGCCAGAGTCCAGGAGGCCGTCCAGGAGGCCGTTGACCGTCAGATTGAGTCTCTCCGTGACGAGTTGTTACGAAGGATGGAGGAGCAGCCCCGGTCCCAGTCGTAGGCGGACGATCCGATGCTCATCGAACGATTAGATATGCTCGACCGCAGCATGACGGAGCTCCGGGAATTGACAAATGATATTAGAGCCTCCAATGACCGCAACATCATGGAGCTGCAGGCGTCACAGGTATCAATGGGCGAGAGGCTGACGATGATGCAGGATTCAATGGTTCATAGCAGTACGAGGCTGTTATCTACCCTGGATTCTTACAACCAGCGACTCGCAAACTTGGAGCGGGCATGGCCTCCTGGTGCACCTACATCGACACAGACTCCACCGACGTCACTGCCTTCTCCATCGACATCATTATCGATTCCATGGGACGAGTATGAGGAGTTCTTATCCTTCAAGTGCGCCGGTGGTCAGCCTCCTGCAGATCCGCAGTAGTATAGTTAGTTACTGGATAATTATATTTTTTTTATTATTTAGGATGCGATTGTATGGATATAAATTTGCCATATTCTTTACGTTTACGATGAGATTTGTTGGATACTTTCTTTTCTTCAAATTTTATTATATTATTCATATTTTGGTTTACAACTGATGACTGATACTTGGCCTATATTTATCCAGTGCACTAGAAATTTTCCCCTTGGTGCTGCTACTGTGTTCTTTATTCAATTATTTCTACTACCATCATATACCTGATAATGAACCCAAGGGGGTTGGTAAACCCAGAAATGCAATATTTTTTTTAATTTTTTTGAAAATTAGCGACATTTTTAGCGACGTTTAGCGACGTTAACTTACGTCGCTAAATACGTCGCTAATTAGCGATGCTGTAACAAGTCGCTAATAACGTCGCTAAACATGTCGCTAAAATCGTCGTTGTACGTCACAAACTGCTGACATGACAGTATTGCCAGGTCATTAAAGACGTCGGTGTAACGTCGCAATATAAGTCGTTAATTAGCGACGTTTAGCGACTTCTATAAATATCGCTATGTAGTGACGCGGCGTCGCTAAACGTCGATAAATTTAGCGACACATTAAAGTCGCTAAAAAATGTCGGTATAGCGACGTTTAGCTATATTTTCTGTTTTAGCGACTTGGTTTTTTCCTACTGCTTTAAAATGTCGCTAATTACGTTGCTAAACCAAATTAGCGACGATTTTTGGTTATTTAGCGACGTTTTTAGACGTCGCTAATTTGACTTTTTCTGGTAGTGACATTCGTCGCAGACGTTATTATTTAATTCTAAATAAAATACGACTTTGTACCCTTGTGTGTTCCAATCAAAATTGGAGACACAATCTTGACCCATTTCGTGCAACCCAAATTTTTATAAAATTCAGCTCTGAGCCCTCTATGTCCATGACACTTGTGTCCTACCTAACCTTATTCCCATGTACTTCTAATTAATTCTAGAACACCTTGTGTGGTAATTTAATTAATTAAAATCCAATTTCTATTTTTGTACAGTGTTCCCAATTATTGGGCACTTTTATGCAAAATTGCATTTAGGTGTCCACCCCATTGGACAATACATGAAGAAATCCAACTTTCCCCTTCATAGGAAATTTTCCATAATTTTTAGGATGTGCAACGCGCAACATCGCCCCCTTTATTCTAAACCTATCCTTGCATTTAAATAATACAATTATGGCCCCCCAAACATCCTCATGTGAGCCCAAGGCACAACTCCAAGGAGGGGTTGACAAAGCCCACTCCTAGGTCAACAAAACCCTAGCTCACATGTATAAATATACAACATTATTCCTTTTTCCTTCTTTTTCTATTTTACATCAAAACCCAAAACACATATAACTACATCAGCCGACCCTTTCCCCCTTCTAATCTACTGTTCTTCTTCTTCCTCCTCCTTCCCACCGCCGTAGCCGGACAGGACCTCCCCACCTCACCACCGGATGCCACATGAACATCACCATCCCCTCCACGTTTCCTCCTCCGTCGCCTGAACCATGGCTACACACACCATCACCATCTTCCCCACATCCTGACCTCCGCCTGAGCCCTGCCATGACTGCCACCTCGTCTCCTCCCTCGCACTCACCTCGCCGGATCCCGACCGACTGCACCGAGCAGTCCTTTCTGAGCCCGTCGACGTCTACACCTTAACCGAACCACCACTATTACACCACCCAAACCAACACCACCACACCGCCAGCACTTTACCTCCACCTTCTCCCTGTCTTCCTCTTCCGCCCTAGCTAGACATCCCCCTGGCCGGAGTTCAATCACCACCCCACCATCGTCCTCATCTCCGTCTTCTCGAGTCACCATAACCATTGAACACCACCATACCGCCAGCAACCACCTCCTCTCTGACTCCCCCCATCACCGGAGTACACCACCACCACCATTGCCATCTTCCTGATATCTCCCTCGTCGACTCCAACTCCTCCCTGTCATCGACCCTTCCTCCTTGCTCAACCCCCATGGCCGGACCTTCCCTCCCCCTGGTCGGACTCCGGTCAGCCGTCAGCAGCCCACAATCATCATCATCCTCATCATATCAAATCATCATCATCACTATTTATTCAACATATTAATCCTAAACATCCCTTAATCACCTACATCATCGTCCTTATCATCATCATTGTCCACATCATCGCCCTCGTCATCATCATTATCCATATTATCGTCCTCGTCAACATCATCGTCCTCGTCAACATCATCATCCATATCATCGTCCTCATCATCACCATTGTCCACGTCAACATCCTCGTCATCACCATATCCATATCATTATCCCTATCATCATCATCGTCCACACCAGCGACCTAATCAACATTATCATCTCATTACCATCATTAACTCATTATTATCATCATTTTTATCCCCATCGCCATCGTCGTTTACCATCATCGTCGTCAAGCTCAGCGTCGTCACTGTCATTCCAGTGTGCATACCCCGAGAGGACCGATTTGGATTATCTGCATGACTCCAGGAGCAGGTCATTGATACTACGCAGCTTTCTTATCAGGCAAGTATATCTTGCCTTGTTGTACAGTTTAAATTTTGTATTATTAGCTGCATGTTTATTATTTTAAACTGTGCGCGTCCGTGAGAGACTCGGGTGCAGTCAAAGGCGTTGACGTTAGGACTTGTGTCTGACCTAGTGTCTAGTGGCCCCACCTAAATTTGTGGAGTTATTGGTATGACTCTCTAGGCCTTGACACATCTCTTACATGTATTGTGAGTCTCATGTAGGGCACGGACTTGCGTATGCGGTTGGCCACCTCTACGTGTAGGTCGTGCGACGGATATGGTATAGTTGCTAATAGTGATGCATATTAGAAGACTTAGCAGTTATTAGTAGTCAGAGAATAGACTATTATAGTACGAAGGTCCAATCCTTGTCCTTGTTTGGTTGTAAGGTTGGACTATTGTTCTAACGATAGACTATGAGCCAGAGTTACGACACCGATACTTGTACGCCATCTCGGTGTAGTAGCTACAGCATATCTTGGATACGATATGCATAGATCATTGGGCGGGAAAGACAATTAGTAGGCGTATGGGACAGACATTTGGTTGCCGTAATTTTAGAGTAAACTGTGGGGCCGTGAGCCTCAGTGTTACCTGGTTATGGGCCAGTGATACCCGGTTATGGGACAATATTACCCGGTTATGGGCGTATATGCTTGTCGATACATTCGGCAGATGTTACTAGCTGCACGCTATCTTGATCGGTGATTTAGTCAGCATATACATCTAGCATCCAGTTTACAGCTAATGCCAGATACTTAGCCTCTGGTTCGACGCTATGCTTTATACCTTTCACCTACCCATACATACCAAGGTTATCTTCAAAGTGCATTTCACTTAGCTGGTTAGGTCACCCTTGAGTTTTTACAGTATTTACCTTATGGCATGCTTTTATGTATCTTGTTATGTCCCTCTGAGGACCTGGCCCTTTCCAGGTGTATTATTCATGAGTATTCGTAGGAGCACAGATCCGGACTGGTTGCGTACGTTCCGAGGAGTCCTCTCCTCGAACCTCGTGATTATTAGTGATGTACTTATATTATATTCATTGTGTTTATCATATATTCTAGTTCGGCAGTGGATTTGTTTCCAACCGAATGTCATCTTTAGATACTTTATATTGAGATCTAGCTTCATAGATATTGGTATTTATTTATATTTGATTTTTGTGGATGAGATTAGATTATACCCTGTGACTTGTGTTATATTTACCACTTGTGAATTATTATTCATTACACAGCGTACGCATGTGTTATGGTTTCCATATATTAGAGTTGCCATATACATGCGGCTGGCATGCTACCGTGTCCTAGTCCTATATATTTTGGGACTGGGGCGTGACATGTTTTAGTGGTGGCCCATGCAGGTCAAAAGCATATTGTCTCGGTTATATTACTGTACCGAGCAAGCCTACACCTAGGAATAGAGTATAGGATCTCATCCACAATTGACTATGATTCACCTTTCTTCCAATATGTTATATTTGAATAGCTGCATCCTGCTTGATTCATGTGCTTCCCTAATAGTTCCTTGAGTATAGCCCCTGCTAGAATATAGAAGTCCCTGTTGTTAAATAATAAGTATGGTAACCTTTCTATTAAGAGTACAACTAGGATAATGACATGTCACTGAGTTAGAATACCTAATGAACCCTAGCATCCCTTACCTATAGGTTAATTTACCATTATCCCTTGATGTGTTTATGTATGACATGAGAGTAGTATAAACACTACTAGGATTAGTTTGAATTTTAACCATATTGTTTGACCGTAGTATTGAGTAACCAGTAAAAATCCAAGGTTGGACATTAGGACTGAACCTAGCTTTTATAGTGGGATAGTATTATAGAACTATAAATTTAGATTCTTGTCTTGAGATTAGCAGACAGTACCTTAGAAAGCCAAGAGCAATGCATAGAATATTTTCTTGATCATACCTCAAACACAGAGATTAGCATAGCATCTTCCCTTAGGAAACCATGACATTATCAATAGCCTCTCTATTTTATTTCATGTCTAGTTCCTCTGAAATCTAGCACTCTCTATTTATGTGACGACCAATTATGTTCTTCCGACGCTTCCATTCTTAATGTTAACCCTTCTGTTCTATGAGTACTATGATTAAGACTTAGGATGACCAATACTATATAATGTAAGAGGATACCCTAATAAGTACCAAGACCCTTTCTAGTAGACCTTAACAGGAGCTTCTATTGTATCCTTAAGGCAATACAATATTAGTAACTATTTTAAGTTGGGTAGTATACCACACAACATAGTATCACATAGTCCTCTTAACCCATTGATGAAGCATAACCGAATGACACAACTTTAGACTTGCATAAGAAGATAGTGTTTAGACTATAGAAATTAGAGGCCCATATCCCTATTTGGTCGACTGACGACTTAGACAAGGAGTTAGTATGACAACCGTAGAGACTGTAGAGTCTTATCTTTTGTGACTTGAATTATTGTGCACCTTCTCTCATCATAATCTAGCGTACTTATATTTTTTGTACTACCTTGACTTATGCCGCTATTATAGCCTAGTTTTGCAAGCTTATCCTTTTATCAAGCTTGTTCATAACACATGTATTATTGGATTGACACACTAATATAATTGTCTATTCAGAATTAGTGTATTACGGTCTAATCAACCTTAATGCATTTTGGTTCGCTCTTCGTACGACTACTTTACCTGGATTGAGATATATGGTTGACTAGTAGACGAATATACTTGCCCTCTAGATATGTCTGAGCATATCGTATTAGTTACATAACTGTACTAATACGAGCATACGAATAAGAAATTACCAACTAGGATTTCAATCCACCACTACCTCGACAATTCCGATTCAAAATCTTTAAACGCCTTGATTCCCACACTTCTATTCTATTACTTTCCATTGAACTCTTTATTATTGCTTTCCGTCTTCCCTTATTTCGGAAAGATGAAACCTCGTGCTTGGTATGAGTTGATACACTGATAAGTAATAGATATACCCCATAGGTTAATCATATGACTTGGTGACTCTCTTTTATAATTGGTTAAGGGCATATCATATATGATATATTTAGTGTTAAAACCTTGAGGATTAAATAACATGATTAAATAATTTGAGAAATAGATTTCTTAGAGGTATAGCTTTAGATAATAGATGGGTAAATTCTAAGTTGGGTAGAAACCGCATTGTTAAAACCGGAGGTAAATTCTTTTAGACTGTGACCAAATGAGATTAGATAGAGAGAAACCATGCCTTATTTTAATTTCGAGGACAAAATTATTTTAAGTTTAGTAGATTGTAAACTCCCTCACCCAAAATTAGGTCTACTTTGCTTAGATAAAGAAATTAGGTCTAATTAGAACCCAATTAGAATTAGAACACGGTATTTTATTTAATTATGTAATATTTATGACACGTAGCGTACCTTACTATTGCTTCTTTAATTGGAGCACCTCGCTAGCTATTGCCTATCTACAAATTTTACAACCTTGTCCTAGACGTGCCCGCCTTCTATTTTGACCTTGGTGTAACTTATAATTATGCTTTCTTGTGCTATATTTTAGTCGCACAACATTCGTCGCAGACGTTATTATTTAATTCTAAATAAAATATGACTTTGTACCCTTGTGTGTTCCAATCAAAATGGTGATATAATCTTGACCAGTTTCGTGCAACCCAGATTTTTATAAAATTCTACTATGAGCCCTCTATGTCCATGACACTTGTGTCCCACCTAACCTTATTCCCATGTACTTCTAATTAATTCTAGAACACCTTACGTGATAATTTAATTAATTAAAACTCAATTTCCATTTTTGTATAATATTCCCAATTGTTGGGCACTTTTAGGCAAAATTGCATTGAGGTGTCCACCCCATTGGACAATACATGAAGAAATCCAATTTTCCCCTTCATAGGAATTTTTTTATAATTTTCAGGATGTGCAACGCGCAACATCGCCCCCTTTATTCTAAACCTATCCTTACATTTAAATAATGCAATTATGGCCCCCCAAACATCCTCATGTGAGCCCAAGGTCCAACTCCAAGAAGGGGTTGACCAAGCCCACTCCTAGGTCAGCAAAACCCTAGCTCACATGTATAAATATACAACATTATTCCTTTTTCCTTCTTTTTCTATTTTATATCAAAACCCAAAACACATATAACTACATCAGCTGACCCATTCCCCCTTCTAATCTACGGTTCTTCTTCTTCCTCCTTCCTTCCGCCGTCGGAGCCGGACTGGGCCTCCCCACCTCACCACTGGATGCCACCTGAACATCACTATCCCCTCCAGGTTTCCTCCTCCGTCGCCTGAACCATGACTACACACACCATCACCATCTCCGCCACATCCCGACCTCCGCCTGAGCCCTGCCACGACTGCCACCTCGTCTCCTCCCTTGCACTCACCTCACCAGATCCCGACCGACTGTACCGAGCAGTCCTTCCTGAGCCCGTCGACGTCTACACCTTAACCGAACCACCACCATTACACCACCCAGACCAACACCACCACACCTCCAGCACTTCACCTTCACCTTCATCCTGTCTTCCTCTTCCGTCATAGCCGGACATCCCCCTGGCCGGAATTCAGTCACCACCCCACCATCGTCCTCATCTTCTTCTCCTCGAGTCACCATCACCATTGAACACCACCACACTGCCAGCAGCCACTTCCTCTCTGACTCCTTCCATCACCGGAGTACACCAGCACCACCATTGCCATCTCCCTGACATCTTCCTCGTCGACTCCAGCTCCTCCCTGTCATCGACCCTTCCTCCCTGCTCAACCCCCATGATCGGACCTCTCCACCCCCTGGTCGGACTCCGGTCAGCCGTCAGCAGCCCATAATCATCATCATCCTCATTATATCAAATCATCATCATCACTATTCATTCAACACGTTAACCCTAAACATCCCTTAATCACCTACATCATCGTCCTCATCATCATTATCCACATCATCGTCCTCATCATCATCATTGTCCATATCATCGTCCTCGTCAATATCATCACCCATATCATCATACTCGTCAATATCATCATCCACATAATCTTCCTCGTCATCACCATTGTCCATGTCACCATCCTCGTCATCACCATCATCCGCATCATTATCCCCATCATCATCATCGTCCACACCAGCGACCTAATCAACATCATCATCTTATTACTATAATTAACCCATCATTATCATCATTTTTATCCCCATTGCCATCGTCGTTTACCATCATCGTCGTCAACCTCAGTATCGTCACCATTATTCCCATATGCGTACCACGAGAGGACTGATTTAGATTATTTGTGCGACTCTAGGAGTAGGTCGTTGATACTACACAACTTTCTTGCCAGGCAAGTATACCTTACCTTATTGTACTGTTTAAATTTTGTATTATTAGCTGCATGTTTATTATTTTAAACTGTGCGTGTCCGTGAGAGACTCGGGTGTAGTCAACGAAGGCGTTGCCGTTAGGACTTGTGTCTGACCTAGTGTCTAGTGGACCCACCTAAAGTTGTGGAGTTATTGGTATGACTTTCCAGGCCTTGACACATTTTTTACACGTGTTATGAGTCTCATGTAGGGCACGGACTTGCGTATTCGGTTGGCCACCTGTACGTGTAGGTCATACGACGGATAGGGTATAACTGCTAATAGTGATGCATGTTAGAAGACTTAGCAGTTATTAGTAGTCGAAGCATAGACTATTATAGTACGAATCCTTGTCCTTGTTTGGTTATAAGATTAAACTATTGTTCTAACGACAGACTATGGGCCAGAGTTACGGCACCGATACTTGTACGCCGTCTCGGTGTAGTAGCTACAGCGTGTCATGGATACGAAATACATAGATCATTGGGCGGGGAAGTTAATTAGTAGGCATATGGGACAGAAATTTGGTTGCCGTAGTTTCAGAGTAAACTGCGGGGCCACGAGCCTCAGTGTTACCCGGTTATGGGACAGTGTTACCCGGTTATAGGCTAGTGCTACCCGGTTATGGGCCAGTGTTACCCGGTTATAGGACAGTGTTACCCGGTTATGGGCGTATATGCTTGTCGATACATCCGGCAGATATTACTAGCTGCGCGCTATCATGATCGGTGATGTAGTCAGCATATACATCTGGCATCCAGTTTACAGCTAATACCAGATACTTAGCCTCTGGCTCGACGCTATGCTTTATACCTTTCACCTACCCATACGTACCAAGGTTGTCTTCAAAGTGCATTTCACATAGCTGGTTAGGTCACCCTTGAGTTTTCACATTATTTACCTTATGGCATGCTTTTATGTATCTTGTTATGTCCCTCTGAGGACCTGGCCCTTTCCAGGTGTATTGTTCATGAGTATTCGTAGGAGCACAGATCCGGACTGGTTGCATATGTTCCGAGGAGTCCTTTCTTCGAGCCTCATGATTACTAGTGATGTACTTATATTATATTCATTGTGTTTATCATATATTCTAGTTCGGTAGTGGATTTGTTTCCATTCGACTGTCATCTTTAGATACTTTATATTAAGATCTAGCTTCATAGATATTGGTATTTATTTATATTTGATTTTCGTGGATGAGATTAGATTATACCCTGTGACTTATGATATATTTACCACTTATGAATTATTGTTCATTATACAGCGTACGCATGTGTTATAGTTTCTATATATTGGAGTTGCCATATACATGCGGCTGGCATGCTTACGTGTCCTAGTCCTACTTACGGAATTCTCTCAAAATTGACACAAAAACACACATAACTTCCTCCATAGGCCTCCTATGAACCTAATTTCAATTCCTATGGGTAGCCTATGCATGTGTGGTGGGTTCTCATAGTTAAATCTCAGATTTAGAGTCTACTAAGAGAGGGAAAACTGAAATGTACCTATTGGGAGATGAATTTCTAATAAAAATTCTCAAATAAAGAATGTAGCCTCCTCCTTGTAGACCCTTGCTTTCTTTTTTAGATCCTTGTTGTAGTAGCCTCCAATAAAAAATAGGAAAATAATTTGGGAAGAAATTGATGATGGAATGGTGAGGGAATAAAGAAATTGGAATGGGGGAAAATCTAGATCTAATTGCAAATGAAAATGAGAAGAAAGGGGGACTCTCTCTCCTTCTAATGTGGCCGGCCCTAGCCCCCTCTCCCAAGCAATGCAAAATATCCAAAACACCCCTTGGGACCTCTCATGAAAAAATTAATTAAGGAAGGAAGGTTCTAGTCTAATGGTTTCACTAATTAATTCATCCTCCTAATGAATGGGCCTAATTAATAGGATCAAACTAAATCAAAATAAATATTGGGTTCATGCATCTAAACTAACTAGTTAGGTCCACTACACAAGTTCAAAAATAAATACTATATCTAACAATAAATAAATAATATAATAAATAATTAATTACACATGCACAATATTAAATATAATACTCCTAAAATAAAAATATCCATACAAATTACCAAACTATCCTTGGTTGAAAATATGATGGTGACAGGCAGACCTCTCGGAAGCTGTGAGTCCCAATCTCAGCGACCTAGTCTTCGGGGGTATCCTGAATACAGACCAAAGAAGAAATCAATTAAGGCTAAAATACGATATTATCGAAGAAGGACAGTAAAGTTTTAAAAGAAGTAGTTATTCAAAATAGCAAATTAAAATTAGAGAATTCCTAGTTGTGATTGAGTATACTCTCATCTATACCCTATCTCATGCTCGTAATAGTATAAGTCTGAGCACTACTATGATACTATACTAGTTGCGACCTAACCTTACTCTTCTAGATTAGACTAGACCAGCATAGGCCACCACTAAAACGTGTCACGACCCGCACCCAGAATTTGGGCATGAGCAGTGGGTACGTCCAGCCTACGTTGCAGCATCGGTGGCAGAACGTTGTCTAGGTCTTAATACTACTAATCAAAACTCACAAAATTACCTGTCAATGATCTTAACTCCATGAGGAGAACAATGAATATGGATAAGATCATCAATTCATAAGGTACCCACAAAAACTATAAGAAGGTAAATGACACGATGAGATAAGAAAGATATAAGAAGTTCTGACATAAGTCTAGAATATAACTCAAATAACAATAATAAGTCTAGAGTCTAACTGACTCAACATAAATAAGTCTCAACATAATACACCCGAGTCTCACAGTTTAGATAATCCAATACATAAATAAACTAGGCTAAGTACTATCTAAACAGCTGTAGGTGATGTCTCCTCTAAGGAGAGTAGCTCCTCTAAAATCTTTGGGATGTAGTCACCATCTATTTCTAGACCATAATGGGTAGGACATAAATCCTCAAGATCTTCTAAAAAATATTATCCAGTCAGGATTGGAGCGAAGCACAAACACTAACAATAATTTTAATTATATTGACAAAAACTATAAAATAGTGCAAGGAAATACATGATAAAAAAATACTGAAAAATATGGAATACTGAAGAGACATATAATCAACCTATAGTACTAAATAGCAAGGAACAGATATATGTGAATGCTAGAAATGAGTGTACTGAAATAAAAGAATAAAAATTCTAACTAGGTGTTGTGAAATATCAGTTTGCTATGTGATCGACTTGGAACTAGATCAGGCTTGTTATATATGATTGGCTATGATACATGTGAGGTCAGGCTAACCATCTGGTTAGCTATGATGTGAGCAATAATCAGGCAAATCATATATAACAAGCTATGAGGCATGTAAATGGTCATGCTACATCCTACGTGATATGTGGGGAGAGCTATGATGCATGTAAATTGGGATATGATCATATAATCTTGCTAATATTTTCCAGTCCCCAGCTAGTACGATGGATTCCAATCATGACTCCTCATGACAGGTATCTATGATACTATTCCGTGTATCCGCTGTGTCAGAATCAAGTATACACTACAACTAGAATCATAGTAATAATCAAAATAATAAAAACTGTCAGAGAATGTACTCGTCTGTGGTCCCTGTGTAAGGATTATAAGCACCCTGAATTTTTTGAATTTAATATTTTTTGTATTCTGAATCTTTGTGATTAAGGGAATTTTTATTTTATTTTTAGCTAATCATAATATATAATATTCAAGAATTTATAATTATGTGTATTTAATTAATTATTAATATTGTGCAAAAAAATATTTTGGGGTGTACAACTATTAATATTGTATTGTATAATTTTTTTAGAATTTATTGAGGTCCAAAACTATATATATATATATATATATATATATATATATATATATATATATATATATATATATATATATATAGATTCATATAGAATAGAATAAAACCTAAAATACTAAACCCAAACCCATTACCCACTAAATCCAACCCCTACCCGCTAAACCTATCCGAAACCGAACCCATGTAAGTTTCCCCTACCAGTTACATATACATATATATATATATATATATATATATATATATATATAGCATATGTATATGCATACATATAACAAAACCTAAACCCTACCCTAATCCCACGCCATCACCCCCCGACCACCACAGCCCCGCCGCTGGCGACCACCCGCCGTCGCCCTCCCGTAGCCCCGTCGCCTCGCTGCTGCATCGCCGCCCTGCGCCGGAGCAGCGAATCCGCCCTTACGCGCGCATACACAATATTTATGCGGCCCTCCTTCGTGCACAGCCTCCACCCTCCTCGCTCGTCCGATTAGTATTCCGTCTTCGCCGGTATGTTCACAACCTAACCCTCTAGGATTCCCTTCAAGTTGAACGAATTTAGGTACCCCGGTTTGGTCAAAAAATTGCCCCAAAATTGGCCTAAAAACTGTTCAAAAATAGTCCAGAATTTTGATCCAAACCCCCATGTTCATGCCCAATTTGCCACCAACTCGTTAATTAGTTTCAAAATATAATTGAAGGAATTTCTTCATAATATAAACAAAATTTTTACTATTCTTTTAGTTTTTATTAGTTTGCTATAATGGTTAAATTATTCTGGTTTCAAAACAACCAAAAACTTATTTATAAAATACCTAAAATCTCATGATACGGGATGCATCCCGCCAAACGAGGCAACTTCATCGTGTGCGGATTGCATCAAAAGGCGCGTATCATCAACGCGGACTTGTGGGCTTTTGCGAAACTTGATTTGGATATGCGTGCACACCGGAATCGACGCGTATCCGTCGAAAAGTCCTGTATCGGCCTGTTCTGACACTCGTCATAACTTTGTGTGTACTCGTTGATTCGTAACAAAACTTGTGCCATTGGATTCGTAGCATTACGCTGGTCCTGTGATCAAAGTTTGGTCCGATTCTGAGAACGTTGACGAAACATCATTTTGTGGGCCCTACGGTTCCACATAACGGGCAATTTCGTGATCGGCTCATTGAAATCCACTTCTGGACATTTTGTTAGCTTTATATCATCGTTCTGGACACGTGGACACTACGTTTGACAAATTTGGAGAACTTTATCTTTGGCTCATTTTATGGTGCAAAGTAGCCCATATGTGGACTCCGCTTTGACCCAAAACTGTCAATTTTGTCCTTGTGTCCAAATTGGACTTATGAGTAGTCAATTCTAACTATTTCTAGTATTCTGAGAACAATGATGATGTTTGTTTTAGCATCCGGAGGTGTACGTGCATATTCCGTTTTCCCAGGAGCAGTGGACGGAGATCAAAACCCAGACAAGTGTACCTTGCCATGATGTATTATAGTTCCTTGCCTTTATAATATTATTTAGTTATTTTAGTTATTTTATATGGTTGATGTGTGTGTTTACCTTAGGACCGTGAGATATTGCTTAGCGTCCGAACAATATTCGGGTGTTGACGCCGTACGCGGAGTCGTGTAACGTCACTTAGAGAGTTGATTCCACGATCATATTTTTACATGTTTGCTTTACCAAGTACGCTATACCCTAGGACACTTGACACTATTTTATGTGACAAAATCTTTTTTGAGTTATTCATCATGATTCTGTATAGGCTTACAGGATTCGTGATATGAGACTTGCATATTATATGGACATTATTATGACTCGTTGCACTAACTAGAGGTCATGATCTTGTGTGTTACTGTCACGCCCCAGTCCCAAAATACATAGGACCAGGAATATGCGACACGCTAGCTACGCATTCGACCAGAATCTGGTCTGACTCGAATACGTAAAGCTATAATAAAAATGGTCACTATCTAAATAATCCAGTAAATATAAACATCTATGTCTCAATCCACAATAAACAGAAATATACAAGAAAGAGCTACACGTGCTAAAGTCGGTTGCCCAATAACAGACAAACTCGAATAGACTCGAGAAAAAATATGAGTCTATAAAAACTAGGCTACAACAGCAGATGAAAAACAATAAGAATAAAATAACCATAATGCCGATAGAAATGATATGAGTACCTGGTACAAATGCCCGCAAGACATGCAACTCCATCAGCAACTCCAAGGGCTCCGTAATCGTCTATTCTGCAAAACTAGCTAGGGATCAGGTCCTTAGAGGGATGTAACAAGGTACAAAATACAACAAGCCATAGTATAACAGAAAGAAACAAGTGCAACGATGGTGTAGTCTAGCATAACCACCTAATTGAGACACAGTTTAAAGAAAATGTTCGATGCGTGGGCAGTCTAAAATAAAATCGTAGCTCCGAACACAGAGACACACGGGGCATACCGTAGCTCCGAGCATAGAGTCACACGGGTGGTACTACTACCCTGGATACAGGAACACTATATCAACAGGATATATACATATATAAAGCGCGTGCAAAGGAGCCCAAACGTCTAGTAGCTGTCTTTTCTTTTTCAAGCGGTCAATGATTGTGCGCTGAACCTGAACCTCTATCTAGCAGTCTCTTCACACAGAAGTAACTTTCAACAAACGCGACCGTAAGGTCGTCCCAATCTCCGGCCATGATGTCAGTATCAGGATACCGAAAATCTGGCACGATAATAGTATATGGATGTGTCCTAGGGTTACGATATACATAGGTACATACTTCGAGGTATTACGAATATCTAACATTCGTTACCAAACGTTACCGACGAATGTCTGCACCCGGTTGTGACCCGGATACGAAGTAACAATTCTAATCAAACACGCGCACACTGTTTATAATAAAATAATAAATATCTGGTAACTGAAATACAGGGTGGCAAGGTACACTATCCTGGCTCCGGCTGCTGAAGATGGGTCTCCGGTACAACATCCAAGTCCACGGATCCCATAGTACCTAGAGACGAGATACAAGCTCAATCCATATACCATCACGAGGCTGAAATAAGGTGTGACACACATCTAACATATGTTCAAACTCAGCTACAACTTACATGGATCCGAAGCTAGAGGGTTGACCAAGGTTGACTCAGGGTATGTTACATCTAATCCAATTAATCATCTGTACAATATCATCAAACCAAACATCAATCTTACTATATTCATCATGATATTCAGTATTCAAACCATAATCAAATCCTCAGTTTCACTCTGGGTCTTCACAGACATTAACATGCACTTTGACATATCTCATCTTCAAATAAAGTATCAATATTTATTAAACCCTCGAATGTGTGCAATCACTATGATTCCATAATAAACTTCTCCTCGATCAATTTCACTATTGATATCCATTTCTCAATAATCATCCAATCTTTAGGTATCACGACATACGCTTAAACAACGACCAACATTGCATATAACAATACGTATAAAACCCTAAAAATTCTCATTTGGCATATAAAATCCTAACCTCATTATATATCGCCTTTCCAACCATCAAGTGTATATATTCCATGTCCTCAATTAATTCATATTTAAACCATAAATATTCAACTTATCATTTCACCATCAAAGTATATTATGACATGTTATTTAAACCTAAAATTCCACATGCATATAATACACTAAAATAAATCTATTTCATTTTCCACTATTCATGCATATTATATCATGTATTTAATCTAAAATTCCATATGCCAATTCAACACAACCCTAAAGCTAGCTTAACTAATAAACAATATACAAAATACTAAAATATACATAAGTAGAGGGGGAGGGGTTTACCTCAACGATCTGGTGGTTGCTGGCCGGAGGGGAAAAGGTCGTGGCGGTGTGGGGTTGATGGTGATGATGATTATGGTGATGACGAAGATGATGAAGACGACCGGAGGGGAGAGGCAGGGTGACCGACTGCTTATTGTGGGCTTGGCCGCTGTCAGGGAGAGGCTCAGGCGATGGTGATGAGGCAGGGTCAATGGTGGTTGGTCGACACGGGGATGGCTGGTCGACTGGAGGTGTAGTTGGCCGATGGGGAGGCAGTGAATGCCGAGGGTGGTGGAGCTCATGGAGTCATAGTGGTGGTGGTGCCGGTGATGGCGGTCGTGGAGGAGGTTGACCGAGGTGCTGGCAGTGAATGCCGAAGGTGAGGGAGCTCGTGGAGGAGGTGCTGTCGTGTGGTGGTGAAGTCGACGGGAATAGTGGTGGTTCAGGCGGTGGCTCGGGTGGAGTGTTGGCCGGGGTTGGGTTGACGTGGCTCGTGGCAGCGGGCTCGTGGGGAACAGCCGGAGTAGAGGAAGGTCGGTGATGGCGGCTGCTCGGCCGAGGGAAAGGCTGCAGTTGGTCGAGGGAGATGGTCAACGACTCGTGGGGTGCAGCCGCTCGCCGGAGATACAGCACGGATGTTGGTGGCCGGTTTGTTTTGAAAAGAAATAAAGAAGTGGAGAAGAAGAAGAAGAAAAAGAAGAGAAAGGGAGAAGAAAAAGCTATGGTTATGTAGGAGGAGGAAGGAGAGAGAAGGTGGAAGGTTTCCCAAGATTTTGGGGATTAGGGCCAGCTTGGGAAAGTGTATATGAGGAGACATTATATAGGGAAGGGTGATGGGGAGTGTGTGGTGAGGATTGGAATTGATTTTGAATGAGTGGCTAGGATTTCTCATGAAGAAAGTTGTGTTCACACCATGGAGAGGGGGGTTTAGTCAAAATCGGTCAAGGGTTAGGGTGAGCCTTCTTCATTGGCTTGGGCCAATGAGGTGATGACACCTATTGCATTATTTGCAAATAAGCCCCTTAATTTTGGGTATTTGCACAGACACATAAAATAATGGAAAATTGGTGGGGGAATTGGTGTTTGGTATTTTGTAGGGTGAGGGGATGTTGTGTATTTTGCATGGGCTTAAGGAATGAGGGATTGGGTTAAATTGGGGTTAAGATGGGATTAGTCAAAGTTGGTATCCCCAATTTAATTAAAATAAATTATCATATGCTCTTAAATTAAATGGGGGCACATGGGGTCTCAATTTGGAGTGACACAAAGGTCATAAAAGGTGTAGGCTTGGTGTTAGTCTTGGACCCTTTAATTGGTCCGGCTCAACGGGTTGAGTTGGTGTCTCAAAATTGATGGCAACGACACAGGTGCGCGATACTTGATTAAATATTGGATTTCGGATACGAGAAGTTGTGCAATTAAATTAGAGCACAAGGGATTATGATTTTGAGTGACGGAAAAGTACAGCGTCTAAGTTGGCATGTCAAGTCTAGAATGCAACAATAAGTTGGAAATTATAGGCTAATATTGGGCTCCGAATATTAGAACAACTGTAGGGTGCACCAAGGGTTTAATCAATGAATCAGACATCCGCAACCTTAATTCTAAACCTCAAATACTTGCTGCTAAACCAAAATTTTCTAGCCCATAACCAGTCTATCTATAAATATAAATAAAAGAGTTTACATCCTTCCCAACTTAGAAAAATTTTGTAACCAAAATTAAAAGTAAAGCACGACTAATAGCTACAAAAATTTAAAAGCAAACTGGTAATCAAATGCGGTACATAAATTCGTACCTTGGTCCTCAAATAAGTATGGAAAATGCTGTCGAATAGAATCCTTGCACTCCCTGGTAGACTCGCCTGGAGACTGTTGCTTCCATGCAACTCTGACCAGACGAATAGTCTGACCTCTCAAAGTTTTCTCACTGCGATCGAGTATTCCCACTGGCTTCTCGACATACGATAAACTAGGTCCAATTATAATATCTGAATGATCAAGCATGTGGCTAGGGTCTGCCACGTATCTCCTCAACTGCAATACATGAAATACATTATGCACTCCTTCTAATGATGGAGGCAATGCAAGATGATAAGCCACTTTGGCAACTCGTTCCAAGATGTCAAAAGGTCCGATGTACCTCAGACTCAGCTTGCCTCTGTCTCCGAATCTGATAGTACCACGAGTAAGTGATATCTTCAAAAATATATGGTCACCTTCCTTGAATTCCAAAGGCCTGCGATGCACATCTACCCAATGCTTCTATCTGTCCTATGCTGCACGCAGGTGGCTCTGAATCTGTTTTACTTTTTCCACTGTCTGTGTCACCAACTCTGGATCAAGTATCTGACGCTCTCCCATGTCACTCCAACATACCGATGACCTATACTTCCTGCCTTATAGTGCCTCATAAGGTGCCATCTGTATGCTAGCCTGGTAGCTGTTATTGTAGGAGAATTCCACCAAGTGTGGATGGTCCTCCCAAGAACCTCCAAAGTCGATCATGCATGCTCTTAACATATCCTCTAATATTTGTATCATGTGCTCTGACTGGCCATCGGTCTGTGAATGCTATGCAGTGCTAAACTTGAGACGAGTTCCTAGACTCTCCTGCATACTCCTCCAAAAATATGACGTGAATCTGGAATTATTATCCGATATAATGCTGACAGGCACTCAATGTAGTCGTACTATCTGCCTCATATACATGTCATCTAATATCTCTGTGGACTGCCCAACTCTGAAGGGAAAGAAATATGCAGACTTGGTGAGTCGGTCTACGATAACCCAAACTGCATCCTTTGCGCTAGGGCTCCTCGGGAATCCTGTGACGAAGTCCATGGTAATGTGTTTCGACTTCCACTCGGGAATAGGAAGCGGCTACAATAGTCCTGCAGTCCTCTAATGTTCAGTCTTGACTTGCTGACAGACCAAATATCTTGCCATGAATCTTGTAATCTCTCTATTTATTCTATGCCACCAATAGTGTTGTCTCAAATCTCGGTACATGTTCGTACCTCCAGGGTGAATAAAATAAATAGAGCTATGAGCCTCGGTCATCAACTCCTAGCGTAGCTCGCCACTCAAAATGTATAGGCTATCTCCATACCTCAATGTTTCGTCTTCATGAATCTTGAGTCCCGTCTGCATGCCGACCTCTGTCCTCTCTCGCAGTCGTCGGAATCTCGCATCTGTAGGCAAGGCTGTCTTGATCGTCTCAATCAATGTAGACTGAACCTCGAGACTGGCTATCTGTCCATCCATGCCTGTCTATGCAATCTCAATCCTGAGCTTCTGAAGATCCTCTAATAATTTGTACTGAGTCGTCAAAAGTATGCCATGGGCTTCCTGCTTAAGGCATCTGCTACTACATTCGCCTTGCCAGGGTGGTACTGCAACTCTATTTCATAGCCTGTCATCAACTCTAGCCATTGCCTCTGTCTCATGTTAAGCTCCTTCTGAGTGTAGACATACTTCAGACTCTTGTGATCTGTGTAAATCTCAACACGCTCTACATAAAGATAGTATCGCTATAGCTTTAGTGCAAATATCACTGCAGCTAGCACTAGATCGTGCGTCGGATAGTTCTTCTCATGAACTCTTAGTTGTCTCAATGCGTAGGCTATCTCCTTGCCGTGTTGCATCAGTATATATCCTAATCCGCTCCCAGATGCATTATTGTACACTATAAATCCTCCCGATCTTGAAGGAAGTATCAAAATTGGTGCTGATGTCAGACGTTTCTTTATCTCATTGAAAGCCGTCTGACACTCCTCAGTCCAGGTAAACTCCTCGCCTTTACGCGTTAGTCACGTCATAGGCATAGCAATCCCCGAGAAATTTTTAATGAACCTCCAATAATATCCGGCAAGTCCGAGGAAACTCCTAACCTCTGTAACTGATGTAGGAGTAGGCCACGTCTCTACTGCAACTATCTTCTCTGGGTCAACTGATAGTCCATCCACGGTGATTATGTGTCCCAGGAATGATACTCCATCCAAACAGAACTCATATTTGCTGAGCTTGGCATACAGCCTCTCCTGCCTCAGCGTCTCCAACACGATCCTGAGATGTCTCTCGTGCTCCTCCTGGCTCTTAAAATATACCAAGATATTATCGATAAATACCACCATAAACTTATCTAAGTACTGGTGGATAATATTATTCATCAGACTCCTAAATACTGCTAGCGCGTTGGTTAAACCAAATGACATGACTAGAAACTCATAGTGCCCATACTTCATCTGACAAGCCATCTTCGGAATGTCCTCTCTCCGTACCTTAATGTGATGATAGCCGGATCTGAGATTGATCTTCAAGAATACACATGCACCACTAAGCTGATTAATTAAATCATTGATGCGTGGCAGTGGTTAATTGTTCTTCATCGTTATAACATTTAACGCCCTGTAATCAATACACAAACGTACCGTCCCATCCTTCTTCGATAAAAATAAGATGGTTACTCCCCATGGAGAAATACTATCCCGAATGAAACCCTTGTTTAAAAGATCATCTACTTGAATCTTCAACTAAACTAACTCCTTCGGTGCTAGTCTATAGACGGGGAAAATAATTAGCTTGGCTCTGGGAGTCAACTCTATAGCAAACTCTATCTCTCTGTCAGGTGGCAGGCCTGGAAGATCCTCTGAAAACATATCCTCAAACTCTGATATAACGTGAGGGTACACTGGTTCACCTTTTATAATGTGTGCCCCTAAGGTAGATGAGCACCATGCTCCCGGGCTCCCCGAAGAAACTCAAACTCAGGGTAATCTGGTGGTCTAAATATAGTGCAACCATGTCAACAATCATTGCGTGGTATTGGCTCAACTAATCTATGCCTAGGACAATGTCATAGTCTAGACTTATCCTCATAATAAATTCTTCCGTTCTATTTACAACACTAATCCTCCTAAAAATTAATTTCTTTTCCTAATGTATAATTACTCTTCTCGTCAAATTTCTTCCTACAATTGTATTTCTCAAATTTTTTTTTTTGTTATTTATCTTTCCAAGTCACATAGTGCAATAATGGTATCACCCAAACACATGCTAGAAGTTCTGGTATCAGATCATCATCTTCCAAGTGAGAGCCTAAATTTTTTATCTCCTCTAGTTC
This sequence comes from Iris macrosiphon, assembly GCA_036927795.1. NCBI lineage: Eukaryota > Viridiplantae > Streptophyta > Magnoliopsida > Asparagales > Iridaceae > Iris > Iris macrosiphon. The sequence continues at coordinate 64,396,539 of JAYESA010000018.1, read as the reverse complement.
ATAATTTTGTTCCTGGTGTCGCTATCATATACAACAACTAATTTCTAGCATCGGGCTATGTATTTCTATAAATTATTCTAGAGGGTTATGATCAATAATCTTTTTAGCTCCTAGTACTTTCCAAATCACTGCTATTTCAAGTACGGGTAGGGTATTACTGGGTCCAATTCTCTTGCTAACCTTCTACACTAGTTCCAGAATCTAAAAGAATCTATCAATCAATCCTACTAAGGGCAACAATCTTCTCAGAGAGCATTACATAAATCCTGTATTCTGTCGTCTGGACTTCGATCTTCTTCTGGAAGGAACCATCAGGCTAAAATATTCGTCTTTCGGTAATAAAAGGAGATGAGAAACAATGATAACGATATTGATAAAAAAGAAACGAATACAATTGGGAAGTCCAATGGCGATAATCAATTACGAAGGAAGATTTTAAAATCGATTATGGATTAAGATTCTATTCAACAATAAATCCTAATACCTATTCCTAATTTGTAGGCTCGCTTGGCACAGTCAGGTGACTAAGAAAATTTAAATCCGACCTACATGGGCCACCACAAAAATATGTCACGTCCCAGTCCCAAAATACACAGGACCAGGAATACGCGACACGCCAGCTACGCATTCGACCAGACTCTGGTCTGACTCGAATACGTATAAGCTGTAATAAAAATGATCACTATCTAAATAATCCAGTAAATATAAACATCTATGTCTCAATCCACAATGAACAAAAATATACAAGAAAGAGCTACATGTGCTTAAGTCGGTCGTCCAATAACACACAAACTCGAATAGACTCAAGAAGAAATATGAGTCTATAAAAACTAGGCTACAATAGTAGATAAATAAAATAACCATAATGCCAGTAGAAATGACATGAGTACCTGGTATAAATGCCCGCAAGACATACAACTCCATCAGCAACTCCAAGGGTTCCGTAATCGTCTATGCTACAAAACTGGCAGGAGACTAGGTCCTCAGAGGGACGTAACAAGGAACAAAATACAGCAAGCCATAGTATAACAGAAAGAAACAAGTGCAACGATGGTGTACTCTAGCATAACCACCTAAGTGAGATACAGTTTGAAGATATTGTTCGATGCATGGGCGGTCCAAAATAAAATCGTGGCTCCGAACACAGAGACACACGGGGTGTACCGTAGCTCCGAGCACAAGGTCACACGGGTGATACTACTACTCCGGATATAGGAACACTATATCAAGATGACATTTACATATATAAAGTCCGTGCAGAGGAGCCCAAACGTCTAGTAGCTGTCTTCCCCTTCCCAAGCAATCAACGATTGTATGCTGAACCTGAACCTCTATCTAGCAGTCTCTTCACACAGAAGTAACTATCAATAAATGCGACCCTAAGATCGTCCCAGTCTCCGGTCATGATGTCAGTATCAGGATATAGGAAATCTGGCACGATAACAGTGTATGGATGTGTCCTAGGGTTATAATATACACAGGTACGTATATCGAAGTGTTACTAACATCCATCATTCGTTACCAAACGTTACCGACGAATGTCTGTACCCGGTTGTGACTCGGATGCGAAGTAACAATTCTAATCAAACACGCACACAATGTATATAATAAAATAATAAATATCTGGTAACTGAAATACAGGGTGACAAGGTACACTTGCCTGGATCCGGCTGCTAAAGATGGGTCTCTGGTACATTGTCCAAGTCCGCGGGTCCCGTAGTACCAAGAGACGAGATACAAGCTCAATCAATAAACTATCACGAGGCTGAAATAAGGTGTGACACATGTCTAACATATGTTCAAACTCAGCTACAACTTACATGGACACGAAGCTAGAGGGTTGACCAAGGTTGACTCAGGGTATGTTACATCTAATCTAATTAATCATCTGTACAATATCATCAAACCAAACATCAATCTTACTATATTCACCACGATATTCAGTAGTTCAAACAATGATCAAATCCTCAATTTTACTCTGGGTCTTCAAAGACATTAACATGCACGTTGACATATCACATCCTCAAATAAAGTATCAATATTTATTAAACCCTCGAATGTGTGCAATCACTATAATTCCATAATAAACTTCTCCTCGATCAATTTTACTATTGTTATCCATTTCTCAATAATCATCCAATCTTTAGGTATCACGACATACGCTCGACCAACATTGCATATAACAATACGTATAAAACCCTAAAAATTCTTATTTGGCATTTAAAATCCTAACCTCATTATATATCACCTTTCCAACCATCAAGTATATATATTCCATGTCCTCAATCAATTCATAATTAAACCATAAATATTCAACTTAGCATTTCACCATTAATATATATTATGACATATTATTTAAACTTAAAATTCTACAAGCATATAATACACTAAATAAATCTATTTTATTTACCACCATTCATGCATATTATATCATATATTTAACCTAAAATTCCACATGCCTATTCAACACAACCCTAAAGCTAACTTAACTAATAAACAATATACAAAATACTAAAATATACATAAGTAGAGGGGGAGGGGTTTACTTCGACGATGTGGTGGTTGCTGGCTGGAGGGGGGAGGTCGTGGCTGTGTGGGGTTGATGGTGATAATAATGATGGTGATGACGAAGATGATAAAGACAACCGGAGGGAAGAGGCAGGGTAACCGGCTGTTCGTCGTGGGCTTGGCCACTGTCATGGAAAGGCTCAGGCGATGGTGATAAGGCGGGGTCAATGGTGGTTGGTCGACGCGGGGATGGCCGGTCGACTGGAGGTATAGTTGGACGAGGGGGAGGCAGTGAATGCCGAGGGTAGTGGAGCTCATGGAGTCATTGTGGTAGTGGTGCTGGTGATGGCGATCGTGGAGGAAGTTGGCCGAGGTGCTGGCAGTGAATGTCGAGGGTAGGGGAGCTCGTGGAGGAGGTGCTGTCGTGTGGTGGTGAAGTCTACGAGAATGGTGGTAGTTCAGGTGGTGGCTCGAGTAGAGTGTTAGCCGGGGTCGGGTTGTCGTGGCTCATGGCAGCGGGCTCGTGGGGTACAACCGGAGTAGAGGAAGGTCGGTGATGGCGGCTGCTCGGCCGAGGGAAAGGCTACAGTTGGTCGAGGGAGGTGGTCAACGGCTCGTGGGGTGCAGCCGCTTACCGGAGATGCAGCACGGATGTTGGTGGCTGGTTTATTTTGAAAAGAAGTGAAGAAGAAGAAAAAGAAGAAGAAGAAGAAGAAGAAGAAAGGAGAAAAAAAAGCTACGGTTATGAAGAAGGAGGGAGGAGAGAGAAGGTGGTAGGTTTTTCAAGATTTTGGGGATTAGCGCCTGCTTGGGGAAGTGTGTATGAGGAGACATTATATAGGAAAGGGTGATGGAGAGTGTGTAGTGAGGATTGGAATTGATTTTGAATGAGTGGCTAGGATTTCTTATGAAGAAAGTTGTGTTCACACCATGGAGAGGGGGTTTGGTCAAGAAAGGTCAAGGGTTAGGGTGAGCCTTCTTCATTGGCTTGGGCCAATGAGGTGATGACACCTATTGCATTATTTGCAAATAAGCCCCTTATTTTTGGGTATTTGCACAGACACATGAAATGATGGAAAATTTGTGAAAGAATTGTTGTTTGGTATTTTGTAGGGGGAGGGAATGTTGTATATTTTGCATGGGCTTAAGGAATGAGGGATTGGGTTAAATTGGGGTTAAGATGGGATTAGTCAAAGTTTGTATCCCCAATTTAATTAAAATAAATTATCATATGCTCTTAAATTAAATGGGGGCACATGGGGTCTCAATTTAGAGTAACACAAAGGTCATGAATGGTATAGGCTTGGTGTTAGTCTTGGACCCTTTAATTGGTTCGGCTTAACTGGTTGAGTTGGTGTTTCAAAATTGATGGCAACGTGTCACGACCGTACCCGGTATAGGGGTACAAGTCGGAAACAACGCCCAGCCTACGTCGCAGAAATGGCAGTAGAACGCTGTCTGGATAATCTATCTAACAATATAATAAACCACCATCAATGATAATATACTCAATCACAGAACTAAGATGGAAAGTATGAATCAGGTAAAGAATAGAATAGTCACAATACAACTCATGAATCTAAAATAATACATCAATGAGTCTGAAGAAATACAGAATAAGCTGGAGACAAATCCAGTACAAAGAATACTAAGAAGCTACAACTCTCGGGTCAATTATCTCAGTTGGGATAAGTCCCTCCTGAGACGGGGTCTCAGACTCTAAACCTACAATATCCTAGGGTCCATAATAGGTAGGGTACCACTCCTCAGTGTCATCTAAAAAAATACATCCAGTCAGGAAAAGAGCAGAGTACATCTCTAACAGCAGTTCTAATCAATGATAAAAACTATGTAGCAGTAAATAGATGTGAATATACAAGATGCACAATAGATATGAGAAATATATACAATAAGGAAATACTGGAATAAATACTATAATGAAAAATATGCCAAAAAACAAGAATACTAATGACTAAGTGCATAAGTACTAG